>JASVER010000031.1:3968091-4032297 GCA_030449065.1 Oceanodroma leucorhoa | reverse complement strand
TGGCGTAGCAGGTCATAAACCTCTTCCTCTTCGATTATGGGGGGTTTACTCTGCTCCCCATCCCCAATACTTGGATACATCACAGCTTGTGTAGAATACTTGGATACATCACAGCTTGTGTAGAAGACTCTCTAAATTACCTGTTACATTTTTGAAAATGGAGGAGCATTTACCCTTCTAGGGTCTAGAGTCCTCTCTTCCTTCTTCAGGATGCATTATTTGGGATTTGCCAGGAGACTGCTGCTTCTCCCTCTGCAGTGCCTACTATAACCCTTCTACTACCAGGGCTCCTGTAAGAGTTTCATGGGATTGTAAATCAGTTCATTTTCCTGAATTACATGTAACGCAGGCTCCTGTGTAAGAGGGGCGAGTGACCTTTTCGTGTCTCTTCAGTAGCTCTGTGCTGCTTTCTATAGACTCCTCTCTCCTTGTTGTTCCTTCTGTGCTGTGTTTAGCCTCACTGTTCCAGTCTACTAGCATCATCCATGACAACTTTATATCGTCCCCTCAAACTTCTGTCTGTTTCTCCCCTCATGAAGGACAGATTATCCAGTCTTATGCTCATCTTTATGTCCACTGCTAAATAATCAGCATTTCCTTCTCTACATCTCTATTTCTAAGTGATTGAGATTCAGTACTAATTTAAAAAGGAATTATGTACACCTTACTAAAGGCAAAATATCTCAGTCTTATTTTGCATAAGCCTCCCATTTAACTGTTATCCAGCATTTTCTGCCTAACCTTGATTAGGACTGCAGGCAGAAGTAGTGTCTTTGTTCTTTCTAATGCAGCACACACCCACTGCACCTCGGAAAACTGTTCCAGCTCTACTTGACAAGCTGAAAATGACTTTTGACCTTTTCTAATCTGCTTGGAGTTTTTTGTACCAAGTTTAAAGACTTATTTCCAGGGAGTAATCTAAAACAATACAGAATAACAGCTAAGGAAAGTTGGTACACGTTTTTAGTGAGGCTTTGTTCCCAACGAACGGAAACACTTACTGTACAGACTACCATTGATTTGGGATACAAAATCTTCCCACACACTCTACCTAGGTTCTTTTTGGGGGAGAAAATTTGGAGCTGTAAGGCTGCCTGCCATTTCAGGATTTCAGAATGATGGTAAGTCATGACAGGCTGCTAAAAAAAAAAAAAAAAAAGGTAAGCTTGATGACTGCATAACATCACAATGTTCCTGTTCCAATGCTCCAGCAGAACAAGATGCCACAGTTTGAAACGAAAGGCAATGGAGAACCTCCCCTACCCAGAGGAGGAACTGGAGGCAGTGGTGAAGAGCGTCAATCAGTATAGCCACAATATAGGTCATTTTTCAGAGCACCCGCCTTTTATTGCAGTGATTCTTCTGATTATTTGCCTATAAGAGAAGATGACTGTTAAAGCTTTCCTCTTCCTACAGAGGTACAAATGCGACATTCAGTTGTTCCTCTCCCCCTCCTTCTGTAACATTTAAGAGAGCAGTTCCTACTGTATGGTGTGAAAGACAACTGGCATTCACTTGGACTCAGCACAGGAGAAATCAGAGCTTAATTTTCTTTTCTAGGACAGCCCTCCTCCATCTGCAGATAGAAGGGTTAGTTTTTTTACAGGGATGCCACATTTAAAAGCTACTCCTCCTACAGTGTCATTGAAGACTTGCCAGAGAAAGAGAAGTCTCATCCTTTCGTTCTCATCACCTCCCTCCCCCCCAAACAACCAAAGTATAAAACACAACAGGCTATATACCAGGAACCCCACATTTAAATACTGCTGCTTAAATGAGATTTAAATAAAGCTGCAATATAATTTTGGTTGAAAGCATTTTTCAGGCAGGTGTTATTCCTACAAATACTATTATCTATAATGACTCCTATACATCTTTACCCACTTGCTCCTTCAGTCCCACATTTAAAATTTAGTAAATATTTTAAAATTAATTTTAGCTTCACAGCATTATTTTTTGCTCATGTCTTAATGAAATTGTCCAATTAAAAAAAACATTCAACTGAATAGCTTTTTGTCAAAAACAAAAGTTATTGAGTAAACGTATTCATTTTGACAAATGTTTTAATGGAAAATGTCAGACATTTTAACTACAGGAATACTTATACATAACTAGAAAAGGCTTTATTTCCTTTCAATCTTGCATTATAGAAATAGAGCCCCAGAGAGACTTTACCTAGTTGTTTGGCATGTCCATACTATGGATGCTGAATGTTCATCTCAAGTTTACTTGTTGCTAAATTTAAGCAAAACAAGTGAAAAGTTCAAGTATCAATGTTCCTGGTTCTCAGCCAGTTAGAATAGCCCTGTTCTTCCTATTTCACCCCTTTAGATACCATGTCTCTTTCAACCTTTGCTCACCATGCTGAGAGCAATCAATGCTAATATTAGTCCAATTGTCTTTACACAAGGTACAGAAATTTTAGTTTGCCTACCCCTGATGAAAAAAGCAGATGTCAACAATTGCTTTCACAAAGATCCTAATCAACTGCACAACCACTAAACACTTCTTACTTTTATGTCCCATTCTCCTACATACATATGTTTTTCCACCATCTCATAGCATTGAAATGTTCAACACTTCTTGCGTTAAAAACCTTCATATATCATGCTTATTGCATTCTCATCTGGTTTCTGTTCCTCTATTTCTGATAGGCCATTTCATTATTCTTTCCTACATTAACTGCTTCATATTTGCCTTATTAAATTTTACACTGATTGCAGTCCGTGTTCCCAATTCATCAAGATCACACTCTATTTAAACAGATTCCTCCAGAGTATTCACAATGCTCCTCAATCTGCCCCAGAACAGATGTGTTCTGGTTTAGAAACTGAAACGTCCAAATATCAATTTTTTTTTCTTAAAGCCTATAAGCCTTCTTCTTTTTCACAAATATACAGAAAACTGAATGTGCTGAAGCACAGGAGATATTTTTAAGTAGCAAGAATAAAAGAATAGAAATACCATAGCATTTCAGATAGCAATATGGACTACTCGGACAACAGGAAATAATAGAGGGCCTTTTTGTATTCCAGGTGCTCTAACCCTAAACCCAACTGCTTAGGTGTAAACTCTGCTACCACCATCGTACCCACACAGGGGCACTGACCCTATTCAGGCTCACGTAGCTACAGTACAACGTGCACAGAAAATGGACTACTCTGTATCAGAATCAACAATGTCATATATGGACTTTCTCATGATTATGAGCTTCCATATTTTCAAACTTTTTATTCTTAAGCACCAGGACAGAACTATGGCATGCATGAGTTTATTCTCATGTGAACACTGGGTTTCTCATTATCAGTGTCTAGTGTACCAGGATCATTTCCCACAACACATGCGTGTGACACTCACCTCCTTCTCAAAGTTATTTCCTCTCCAAGGAGCATGCAAGTATGCCACTTAAACACTCCATATATTGCATTAGCTTTAACTCACATTTTGTGTGGGTGTAAGATGCAAAACAAATTTCATATACGGAGAAATAGCAGAAGGTTAAAGAAATCTTGATTGTAAGAACACAAGATGTACAAACAGAACAAAAGGGCTGGACTATAGAATTTAAATGTCATGCCTAGGAGACCATTTCACACACAGAACAAACTCCACAGAAAGTGCCATTTGTCAGAATTTGCTAGATTTTAAACAAACAGGAGTTGCGACTAGAAATCAAAAAGGAGATAATACTGAAATACACAAGGAGTGTGGAAATGAGTAGTTAAAAATTCAGCGAAAATGAAGGACTCTCCTAGAAAGCCTTCAGAAAAAGACAAATTAATCAGAGGCAGATAAGAAATCAAGAAAGGGAAAATGAGACAGCAGGATATTTCAGGGACAACTAGAATAAAGAAAATGTCAAAGGTTTAGCTTTTGGATGCATGCTATATAGCAGCAGCTGCAGTTTGCAATTCAAATTAATGCAAAACAGATACATAACCTGGCTGCACGGGAAGGCAGGTGAAGGTACTTTAAACAGCAAACGTTCTTCTATTTAAAAAGTCAGCATGTGCATTTCAGGCAACGTCTGTCTTCCCTCACTTTTAATCAAAGGCACTCTACCCTGGCTATTCCACAAGATGCCCCCAATCTTCCCCTACTGTCTGGCAGCTTCGAGAAAATCATTGCTTAAGCCGAGCCAAAAAGATAATTAAAAGCAGTTCAAACTGAGATTTCATTCTCCGTTCACTCGATGAGTAAATGCTTCTTACAGTTTTAAGCTATTAAAGCTCAGAGGAGTTTTATTTAAAAGAAGTTTCTGAGATCCAATATTTAATGGAAAAAACAAATCCATCAGAACAACTGATTTGGGAGAGGCAGTCAGCCTTAACTACTTAACATGAGTTTTATTTTCAGTAACATCCAACTCTGAATTCAAAACCCTGTAATGCTTTGCTGGTTCTAGTGGGAGCATACTACAGTCTTCTGTCTTGCTTTCTAAACTTAAACTCACTCATCTCTGATAATTTCACATCCATCTGTGCTCATTTTTATCTATGTGTAAAGTACCATACCCTGTCCTGCATGCCTCAAGTCCTCAAAGACTTTTTTGCTCTTCTGTCTATGACTTCAAGAATTCAGTCTTATGGAAGAGCTTGATTCCCTCCTTGGCAGCCTTCTCAAGCAAAAACACCTCCTTGTAGCAGGTGGTCTGACCTACTTTTCTGGGGAAAACATGACAGAAAGTACTTAACAAAATTTAAGAACAAACTGCATGGGATACACACCTTGTCACATACCACTAACTAGTGACATCAGGAAAACAGTCTCAAAAGAGTTTGATTTATTTATAAAAATCCAAGCAGCTTTCAGAGTACTACTGTCTTCATTCAGTACAATGGAAATATTTTAACATACTGGTAATTGTATTGGTTCCTAAATCTGATTGAGTCTGGACACTCTGCCCCCATGAACTGGCACACAGTACTGGGGACATAGATTCAGAAGAGATTAAGTCAATACTTCCCACAGGATTGAACAAATTGGTTTCAAGCTTAAAGAGGAATGGAGGGGGAAAGAGGCAGAATATATTGTACATCACTGATTTAACAGTATTTAATATTGTCCCTGAACATCCTCTAAGTCTCAGTCCCACTTCTACTGAAATTCACAGCAGAAATCCTCAGACGCACAGAGTAAGGAAACAGAATTGCATCTCCAACTTCTATACACAGCAGGGTTCGTTTAAAAAAGAATCCTTTTAGAGGTAGAGACCTGGATTCATCTTGATTAACTTGATGAGCACCTGAGAAGTATGTCATTGCCCTAGGCTCACTTTCTACAGAAAAAGAACCACAAGAGGCAATTCCAGACCAAATAGGTAGAATTGAGTCTAGGTATAGAATAGGTAGAATATCCAAAGACACTTGTGTTTCTTGCTACTCCTTGTAAGACACAGCAAAGTGCATGGCTTAAGAAGCTGGAAAGTATTGAAATTAGGATGCTTCACGGTTGACTGCAGTTTCAGAAAAGAATCTGAATTCATAAAAGTTTAATTAGAAAAACAAGGTGCAAAATTGGGCTGTCACTACTATTTCCTCCACCATCAGTAATTTTAGGACTATTTTGCCAGTATCAGTTACGTTTTGAGGTGTTTTAAAGATCTTGGTTCCTATAAACAGAGAAAAATGAAAGGATTAAGTTTCACAGAAAAAAACAGCTAGTGACAGAATATTTATGTACTTTGTCCTCTCAATATTCATCATTCATGGAAGAATTTTCTTCTACACAACAGCTTGGCAAAAAAGTGTTGAAAAGAAATGTAAGTGGAAAGAAATAAGTAATCAAGGACATACTTGCACTAAGTCTCAGGTAGCTGTTCAAACTTGAGTTTGATTAAAAAGAGTTATCGGCCTTTAGTTTATTAACTCAACTTTTGAAAAAGAGAGATTACCAAGATTTTCCAAGTGTTTGTGCGAAAATTCAAGGCCCAACAATCCAAAGGTAGAATTATACTAAAATGCTTACATTAAAAAGCAAACATTTAAACTCTAATAAGCTGCATGCAGTACTAAGAATTTTTCGTATGAACAGTATAATTTAATTTCTTAGGAAAGAATCGTATGTGCTACAAAAAACTATGAGAAGAAAAATTTTTTTTTCTTTCAGTGATGCTTGGAATTCTGCTAAATAGCTGGAAATTCTTAATCTTCTTGTAACAACCAGTTTTAGAACAAACAGAAACAACCCAGCAAATCCAAGATTCATTACCCTTTTTTACAGTCTTACTACATCATACCACTTCAGAGAAATACACATCACATTTACTTATGCCAATGAAGAAAATATTACTAACAATAACAGCTTCAGAGAGTAAAAATAAAATCATCCCAGTGAACGCGACAGTTTGACAATACACACTGTAAATTCTTCAAACCATTGAGCTCAGCTCGTTCATTGAGTGTCATGAAGTACAGTATTTTAACAGGATGGGGGAGCAGAACAGAGAAAGTTTAGGATGACTGCTGTTTGAAAGCATCATAAAAAGATTTCAGCTGTGACACAGAACCTAATACACAGTCCTCAGGACCAGATACTGAGCAGTGGAAACTCTTTTCAATGATTACCAGTAATCTCATGCCTGTCTCCACAAAATAGTCATACAGCATCATCAGAGATATCTGCAAGCACTTTTCCAAGTCCTCTTTCACCAAACAAATAAGGAAAAAAACCACACCCAAAACCACCACCACCTAGACCATACAGTTGGGGATATTTCCATTTGCTTTTCCTCTCCCCCCCACTAGTCAGCAATATGCAAATCAGAATTTATCTGGATGAGAAGCTCTTCTTAGTTATATTGTACATTTAAAGCAATGAAGCAAAGTCCAGATGTAAAGGACACTTACTAGTAAGTGATAGTTCTGAATGACCACACCATCTCCTTCCCACTGAGGCACCCTTCCTCACACTTACACAATATGATACTCCACCTTTGAGGAGTTGGAAATTACTCTTCATTAAAAAAGCATTCTGACTGTGCATAAACTCTCTAATGAATAGCTGGATATCCTTATAAGACAGTAAGATCAACTTATGTGATATTTAAAGCATACTGAAGTAGATATGCAAGTTTTCAGTCTTATTCAATTAATAACAGCTTTTCTTTTGCACAGCATGAGAGCCAATTTAAAGGTCGCAAAAGATGGCATCTTCTCTTCTTAATTTTCAAAGTCAGCCTACAGTTCCTAAGGGATGCCAGTTAGCAACCCTGGAAACTCCTATTGTGAGAGAGCTTTTAGAGACGGAGCAACACAGTTGTCAGTCTCAGCTTAATAGGAACCGACCCTAGACAAATGAATAAACACACTGCTTTCAATCAGGAATGGGCTTCTGTTCACTGCTTTACAGAAGACTTTCAGTAACAATTAAAATTGTTAGTCAATGTCATAACGTGACATCAAAAGGGGCTACCCAGAGTCACAAGGGTTCAAGGACCTATCACAGCTCTCCTCTAATACTAGAATAATACCAACTGCCAGCAAACAGTTTACCCTAGCATGTCTTTGAAAGATTTTGAACCAGATTTTGATGCTTTTCTTATTAAAGTACAGTCTAATTGGTAATGGAAGTCCACTTCTCTCAATAGGAATTGTAAGAATATCCAAGACCCCCAGAGCCCACCACCACCTGCCGAGACAGGCAATTTTCAGTCACTGATTTGTTTTTTGTTTGTTTTTCAGTCTATCACGTCTTCAGGAAGAAAAATACTTTTCCCCAGTATTGAGAAAAAATACGCATCTTTTAAGTCCTTCCCCAAAATCAGTTTCAAAACACCAAAGCCAGAAATGATACATCTTCCAGAGCAAGAAAAAAAGCTTTTTGATTAAATATATTGCAGGCAGGAAGGAGGGAAAGTGAGGTGCATTAAGAGCTGGAGAGACGTTCTTTGTTCTTGGAGACTGTTTCTCACAGCTACATAACATGGTGGTCTGTCAGCATCTCTCAGACAGGGCCCTAAACTTCATATAGCACGGGTATTTTCTGAGGAGTATGGCCGTCTAGCATTCGCATTAGAAGCCCTTTTGGAAGGAACAGCTTGTTCAGTGTAAGCACAATGGGTTTCAGGTCCCCAGGTGGTAGTGCAATATCAAAGTACCACCTCAAAAACATAACCACAAGTTTCCTTAGCTGTTACTTCCCTGTTAAAATGCTTCTGTGATCTGCAGAAGCCATCTTACTTAATGTTTGCTCCCAATTAATCAATATCTGCACAGCTACATCTCACAGAGATTTCACCATGGTTCTCTGGTCAATCAACACCACCCCTGTGTGCCTGTGGCTAGCAGGGAGCTCCAAAGCCTTCAACAAGAGAGAGAAGTTAAAGTTACTGCACTCGAGAGAGGTCATACAGAAGATAAAATAGCACTTATTGTCCACATTTTTCAGACTAGGAATAATTTTAAGTTGCATGCACCTCGAGTGGATTGTAACTACAACCGAAGAACAAATAAAAAGAACGTGCACAACCAGTCACCCTTAAAATTAAATGCACTTTATTAAGAATGGAACTGATTACAATGCTGATGTGAATCAAAATTACAGAGCACACACAAAACGAGTCACTTGCTGCACATAAATTTTATTTAGTTTAACATTCATTTTGTCTCGATTGTTGTATAACATAAGCTACACAATTGAAATAATATTTAAATATTATTTATTATTTATAATAAATATATAATATAATATTAAATATTAATTATTATTGAAATCATATTTTTAAAAATTCATTTTTCAAGAATGTCTTTTCGCGAATGATACCTACCTTGCTTTATGTAGGCTTTTCTGTACCAAGGACAATCCAGGTCTAGAGAAAGACATTTGAGATCTTTAATCCATCCTACAAAGGGTAGATTTGGCCAAGAATTTACTGTAGAATACAGACATTATTACCAAATGTTTTCCACTTGTTAAGAACAAAACAATAAAAAAGCACATACTCAGTCTTGGTGTAGGTGCAAACAGTTGCTTTCTTTTTCTTGAGAGAGTACTTTCTTAAAACACTAGTACTAATTCTTTCTTAAAAACCAAGATATTAGGTGCCTTCACAGACCAGAGTCCACAGGAAAGGGAGTTTGTATGTATCATAAGATACCCCCTTTGACTGGGGTTCCAATAAAAAACAAAAACATATTACACTCTATGAAGAAGCGTCAAGCTTTCCAGCACTCTGATGTTCCCTTTCCTTGCAGCCACAATTTTAATGGCTTAAAGCAAGGTTATTGAGGGACTCATTCCCATTCCACCCTACACCTCTCACACACACTTCTGTAAGGTACATCTTTAAGTAACAGTAGCTGTATTTCATATTTGTAAAGGTTATTTGATTTGAAATAACATATTTAAAAAAAAAAAAAAATCAGATAGTGACTTTTATTCTGGTATCTCTGCCACCGACCACTTAGCTGCCTGGAGTAAAATCCACAGCATAATGCATGAACTGAAAAATAATTTGCATGATTGCATCTAGTTAAGCTAAACAAACCACCTGTTCAAATAAGTAGGTCTCATTATAAACCAGAAGTTTGTTCTTCCAAAAGCAAACGGAGGACTTACAAGGTGATAAAGCACTTTTGTCCGAACTTTAGTCTTTGTCTAAACATTCAAATTGTAAATACCTTGTACAAATACACACACCATAACATTTTTAAAAATTGCACTGTTTCACAACTTTGTTGTTATGTGTGACCTTCATTAGTATTCTCCCATTTTAGTCTTTGGTGTCATTCTACAAGTGCATTAGTACACAGAATCCAGAGAACTGAGCTTGCAACACGGCAACCAGGCTCTATCTCCACGGGCAGCTTGTGCCCTTGATGTTTGCATTGTGTGTCCACACACTGCCTTTTACAAAACCATATTTTAACTCACATCAAACTAAAAATTACACCTTCTGTTAAGGGAACGTTAAAAACCAAACTGAAATGGTGCAGCTACAGTAAAGACAGACGTATTTTAGCTATGAGAAAGTGTTCCTTCTCTGCACAAGTACCTCAGAATATTGAGTCAATACTAACAATGCCTCTTCATGCACTTAAACAACCTTTTAATCAAAAAAAAAAAAAAAAAAAAAGAGTAATACTCACAGTAAGTGCATGCCCTCATGGTCTGAATTCCTACAGGCAGCCATTAAACCTATTCATTCTATTTTTATTTTCCTTACACAGCAAAGTTGGCAAGGAGAACACTTCAAGACCTCCTCCTGGATAGGTTTTAATTTTGGCCTGAGTTCATAAGATTGTTAAACACTTCTGAGAGTTCCATCATCTTCCTCAAGTCCATCAGTATCTTACAGGGAAGTGATTCTATCTCTTCCTCCAGAATACAAACAGCATCAGTTCCTTGTACCAGTAGAAAAAAATAAGTATATCCATAAAAATACACATATACTATTCTACACACAGTATGAAACTTATCCTGCTTTGAGGAATCATTAATAATTGAACTGTGAGAGTATGCTAAATGCAGGCCACTGATGTGCTATACGATCAGATTACAGTTGTATGTTGTGCTCCTTTTTGCGCAAATTATATTATATTCTAAAGTTTCAGAAACGTTGAAGTCGAAGTACAGATTCTGTCAGAGTTATACTGACATGAGTTATAAGGAAATGCAAATAAACCACGAGTCACCCTGTTTGTAACCAGGAGAAATACATTGTAACAAAACTAAATTAAATGCATTAAATCCAAAGTAAACACCTACTCAGTACTGGAAATAGTAACTTTCCTCAGTTACTGACTGTCCAAGCACTACCCGTCTCATCAAGACAAGCCCTTTACATTGGCATCAAATTTTGTAGGCCACCATTTAAATTCCTTTTAACTGAGTATAATATTCATTAATGTCTTTTAGAGCTACAAATCAAAACATCACAACTAACCAGGCTGTTGGAGGGAGAGCATTTAAGCTCAATTCCTCAGTGTGTAGTGTCAGTAAGGGACAACCACCTGACTTGGATGCCCAGTTAAGACTCTGACTCCTACTACTCTCTTTTGATTAACCTGAGGCATCTAATGATAGTACCCAACAACAGTATACATACCTCATTGCCCATCTGCACTAACAATATATGGGACTCATGTCAATTTTTGCTATTGATGGGCAATCCCACTGTGGGCCTCATAAAATAACTTACAAGAGATGACCATACAGAATACCCTTTCTCCAAGTTACATTCCCAAAGAATAATCCTAGGAGAGCTTTCTTCTCTTATCCTCACAGTAAATTACTTTTCTTGGCTCAGAGCTTTAAGATTTTATTGCTTTTTAAGTTAGCGATGAAAGATTTAATCACAGATTTGTTAGATTTAACCACTGAACACAGGCTTTTCCAGAACCTTCCAAGCTCCAACAGGAGTCACAGTAGAAGTTCTCAACTATAAACACTACTGGAAAAATTTTGGATTTACCACGGATTTCCTCCCAGTAATCATTCACAGCTTGAGTTTAGCAATAAAGAAATCCATCATCATGCCCCCAACACCATCTGGGAGATCAGGCTTTTGGCAGAGAAAAATGGAGCAGCAATTGCCTAGCAGCACAGGAAATCAATGGCTTCCCCACGCAGGGGTGAGCAACAGGCTGCTCCCGCTGAGCGCGGGACCATTCACTTCCCTTTCTGCCAGCAAAGCTGCTTTGTACGTGCAGTGAGCAAAGTCTCCGTTACACCAACAGGACACACACACACCTTCCCCCAAACCCTGCTCTTACCAGCAGGGTTAGGCAGCCAGCTATGCAATTTCAAGTGAATGGCCAGAACGGGAAGGAATGAATACATGTGGAGACACCAGTCTCCCGCGAGAGCCTTTAGACACAAGGGTTTCAGGCTCGAGGTAGGTAACAAATGTCCCAGTACGCTACTGATATAAGCTCATCTCAGATCCCATGACTTGACAAAGGATTCAACTGACCTTTGACAACATCAGGGCCAAGAAAACCTGGTCTTCCCTTTCCACCCAGTAGTAGGATAGTACTATTTACTTCCAGCAATTAGAGCTCTAAAACAGTTGTAAGGGTATTTTTTTGTTTTAAGCACAATCATTAAAAGGGAGTTTGGAATATTAAAAAAAAAAAAAAAAAAAGTGAGCACATCATCCAGAAGACAACAGGCCACACCGACATCCTTCCAGGCTGCACTTCTTGATAGCTAAACCATGATTTTATTTGCATATATAATACAAAACAGATATGGATCCCTTTTTATTGAGAGGGTTTGCAGGAACTGGAACAGTCACTCAAGATCTTCTGTCAAGGTCACAGCAGATGCCACCACTGATCTCTGCAGCTTTAAAATCCCAAGTCCTTCCTCAAATTTACTAGCCTTAGTGCTCCCTGGAGCATGAGACGAGGTAAGCAGGACAGGAGTTGAGACTTTCCCCAGACACACACTTTACCTTTGCTGCAGGCAAAAGTAACTTCACATCAACATTTTTGCTCCAGGTCCAAGTGCCCAATAAAGTCACAGTGATGGGATCATGACAGGCATGCATGCAGTCATCAAGAACTGAACTACTGTCTGTAACTGGTGTCAGAGGTTACTGTTCGCTGTATATCTGTGAATCATTGAGTCTAGAATCTGTAAAACACAGCTATATTACAGCAGAAATATCTTGGTCTAGAGCAGTCTCCCTGAGAAGCTAGAAGCTGCTAATCTTTCTACCCACATTTTATACCTCTATCATTTCTTCAGTTTTAATAAGTTACATTTGTAAATGCAAATATCTGCCTTATTTCTCTAGAGTCACCACTGTTCTAAATCAATTCAGGTCATGCTGAAATTAGTCTTGCCCTTCACCAGGTTAACAGCTTCTCCAGTTTTGCTATAATTAATACATGTCCGTAGATAAATTACAAATAAAATGGAAGACAAAAAAGAAGTAGGATTACTCTAATATTTTTTTCTTGCCCCTCCATCCCTAAGTTCAATAAGAAGCCTCTCAAAATCTCACTCTACTGCAATTTAATAAGTCAGCAAAAAAGAGACACTGCTTGAAGGTATTTCATAGAAGAAATAACATGTAACCTACAAGAGACTCCTCAATAAATGTGGTCACCACACATAACCCTACCTGTTTTCCTGCAAAAGGGAAAAAGCTCACTCATTTTCTAAGCTTGCACCTTCTTCATAGTCCATTCTAGCTGCAGTAAGACTCATCATTCGGTCACTCTGGACAGCAGTAGGCCTGCATTTATCACGGTGGAATGTGTCCTCACTGTTTGTTCTTACAGTTTATGGAAAGGCAAGTACAATGACTCATAAAACTGCTGCAAGAAAAAGCTGAAACAAGTTAACAGAACAAGAGTCTTTAAAATTACATCCTTCATCCTACGTTTCCGACGTGCAGAGCCAAAACCACACCACACTCTTGACTGACAGATTTAGAGCTATTATTTATCATAAATGGCAAGACCATTACTGAGGCCAAGTAATGCTTCATGATGTGCTCCTGAACTGCTCACAGATCTTAAGTACACTATAAACAGTGGAAGCCCTGGTTCTATGTTTTAGAGAAAAGTAATTTTTTACTAATAATGTACTGCTCTTTTCCTTTTGGAAAATTGTATTTTCTTCATGCTGAGAATGATCATCATGAAAATTCTTACCTGTTTTCCATCTAGCGTGTATAAGCGTTTAACCACCCCTGAATCCAGCTTGATGGCATCGGTTATATCAGTAAGAACCTGTTCAAATGAATGTGCTGTCTTCTTGTTGAGCAGAATCCGGACTGCTTTCCGTGGTTTCACTCCGCTCCTGATGATAGTGACTAGTTTAGGCCTAATGAAATCCTTATTCTCTTTTGTGTCTGGAGCACCTCCTTTAGCAGTGGCAAGAGACGGCACTGAACGAGAAGTAGAAGTTGTCTTAACATTCACTGACCAGTTTGGGTTTACATTCTTCGTGTACTCCAGTTTCTTGAAGGGTTCTATGGAACCACACACATAGCTTTCCCCTGTGGAAACAAAAATGCCAGACCAGCTAGTCAGATTGGAAGGTGGGGGGGAGGAGTGCAGAAATATAGAAAAATACCAAATCAAATCCTTCTCAAATTATTAAACGCTATTGTTATCATTCTTGATCTACAGTGCATGAAGTATTGATCTCTTCCCTTCTCAGATGTCACAGGCTACAAAATATCTTCTAAAGATCACTCGTCAGCTAACCATTCAGAAAATGCTGTTACAAAATCCTTGAAAGCAGCAGTTTTCTTTTCAGAAAACACCATCTGCAGTGGGGATCGCTGCTGTCAGTAAGCAGTGTTCATATCTAATCAGCTGCGCAGCCCCACCACGTTATCACAGCAGTTCCCCAGCCTTCATGCTTAAATGGCCCACTCCTAACAAAACAGCAGGCCCCAAATGTTTCGTATTATTTCCTCTGAAGTGTTATCAAAAACTATAGGTTACAAATAACTTTCTATAAAAGGTGGATGAAAGCGTCACAGGAGATTTGTTAACATTTGATTATTTAAAGCTTTAAGTAGCATAAACCCAGTATAAGTATAGGCAAGAAATCTTACTGTATTATTCTACTGTTTCAATATATAATATGGGGGGGAGGAAGGCAAAGAGTAGTAATTACAGAGTCCTCCTCACAACAAATTTACAATACTTTAAAGAAAAAAAAATTACTGTAGCTCATATTTCTACTGGAACATTATCTACAATAAAATATTTTTGCAATTACCACACCCACACAATTTCTGGGGAACTATAACATAGCCAGAAAACACCAGCATGCCTCTGTTCAGTGACGCCGTAATCCAGCCCAGCTGCAGGCTGCTGCAAAGGGACACCTGCTTGGGTGCTCCCAACCTCTCCCTTAGGCTTGACTGAGTGACTGCACTGCCAGTTGCACTGGGCGAGTTGGATCAGCTCGATGATCCAATTGAACGTAACAAAGACAATACTAATTTTGCAACAACAAGCTGATCCAGTTCACCCTCTGGCTGCAAAAAACAACCCCAAAGAAAACAATACTAGATCCAGCAAGACAGCACCTTCTGGCAGCCTGCAGTTAAACTCCATTACAAATAATGCAAAATCCTATCCTGAACACCGCCACAGAAACATCTGAGATGTTTTAATTCTTCTGGGTTCAGTAGTTCAGTGTATGCTAACAGCATACACGCCTTCATGTTAGCAGTTTAGCCCAAGGTATTAAAATAAAAACAGAACAAAACTCAATGATGTACCTCCTAGGCCAAAAAGCACGTAAGAATCAAAGATTTTCCTAATGATCCCTACCCTAAGGAAAGAGGACTCACAGTTCCATTATTAAAAGAAAAAGTAGTATTCAAATTTTACTTCTGAACACAAATTTTAATGTTTCAGGGCACCCAACCCAATCCCACAGACAATACAGCACACAAGGAATGCTGGCAGATACACAGAGTTACCACAGTTAGAAACAGGGGGGGGGAATCCACTCAGACATGAGGCCCTAGATGCAACAGAGGTTCAAGTCTGTTGGCATGATGCTCCAAAGTTGAGACAGTAACACACTGTACAGTGATTATCAGAAAGGCAGCGGAAGGACTCCAAAAGAAGACAAAGAAGTCAGAGCAACATGTGAAGATGGACCACTGGGCAGAAAAGATAAATGCAATGACAGCATAAGATCAGCAAGAACCATAAAAAGATTTTTTGTTTTCCTCCTTTTTTTTTTTTTTTTTGAAAAGGCATTCTTTTAAAGCAGAACAAAATACTGAGTGGGAGATGAAGTAAGACATCCCAGCACTTACTAGTCATCGTGTAAATTCAAGTTAATCTGCACTTTGCAGTAACATCTAAAGTGTTAAGAAAAGAATCTAAGATGGAATGCCTACACCAACCTTACAGGAGACAAAGGTAAGCTCTTCCTTTCATCCATTGTGTATATATATATATGAGACAGAGTTATAGATATATATATGGTAACATCAGAACAGAAAGGCTTAGCCGCAGTAATGATCCAAGAGTGATCAAACAGTACATATTCTCTTTTATCCATGTTCCTGTCCAGTATTTTTGGCACTAGCTACTCAATTACTGCAAGGTCAGAATGCACCCACAACACGACATCCATAAAATCAACAAGTTTTAAAAAACATTAATAGTGTTTTGTAGGGGGGGAAAAAAAACAAACAAACCACTATGAATAGGACTGCAGTCAATACAATAAGTACCTGTTCTATAAAATATTTTGCAGAAGTCTCTTTCCTAAGTTTTTAAACAAAATTCATTCTTGTCTCCACTTGTGTTTGCTGTAAGACTTAAAAACCACCAGCAAGCTCTTTTTTTAGGGGAGGGGGGTGTGAAATAAAAAACCACATTTTCAGGTTCAGTGCTATTAGAGAAATTGTTCAGTTTAGTCGCATGAAATAATTATTTATTAAAAAAAAAGTCTTCATATTAAAACTCATTTCTCAAAGGGTAGTTGTGTAAACAAATGCCCATACACATTGTACCCAGAAGATTTACATGTAGTTTATTAAGAACACTTTTGGTTCCCCTTCTTAAAAGGACAGCATTCCACATGATTTTTAGTATCAGTTATACTTAAAGGTCAGCTGGGTTCCTTGTAGCCTTTAACAGCATATGTCAGCTCTTCATTACAAAATGAATTTTGTCTAAATGACCATAAAAATGACCAATACAATCACTGAAGTTATGGGATTGTTTTAACATCAGACTTCTTTCCCCTTTCTTCATTTCCAACAGTACTATATTACATCAATAAAATATTTGCACCAAGATATATTTTTTTTTTTCTCCTTGAAGAGGTTCATATTTAGCTACACTATATCTTGGAGGTAGAGTATCCAAGGCCTTCTAAGATGAAATATGTTTAGTAAGAGCTATCTTATATAGGAAAACAGAAATACAGACACCTCTCCCATAATGCTGTTATTTAAGACTGCTTATACTTCCAGCAAAGTGCTGGGGCTTATAAAACTTCAGGGATGTTAGTCAGGGACTGCAGTTCTCATTCATGGTGGTCCTAAGGGTCAGACCTGTAAGAAAAAAAACTAAATGGACAAAACCCCTACGTCCTAAAAGTATCTTATAACTGATCTTAAGATCAGTAAACCGTGTTTTATGGTGACATCCAGCAAATTTTATGTACTCAAAACACTAGAAACACTCAAATATAAGCTTAAATTTCCTGAACGTGGGACCCACCCTGACAGCAGCCAGAAATTTCAATGTCTAGTCTAAACCTTTAGCGCCCGTGGTGTTTTTATGCAGAGGAAATCTCAAAGAAAAGGACAAAAAGCCTTCACCTAGATTTTCACCCTCTCTTCTTTCTCACAGTTACCTTAAGGAGAGAAGACTGCAAAGAAGTTTCACAAGGGGCATGACTTACTAGTCCAATAAATCCACCTTCTGTCTTAACTATTGCTTCCTCACCAAAACTATTAGGTGATGGCACAATTTTCTTTTTTGTTCCCTTTTTATTTTTGGTAACCTTTGGCTACAACTGCCTCACAGACAACAGCTTCACCCCTGTGATTTGTACCTGAGGGGAGACAGAAGCTGTGACCTGCAGACAGGCAATACCAGCAGCAAGTTGGTTTTCCCAGCTCTGAAGCACCAGGAGAATACACCTCCGGGGGTAATCCCACTGAGCATCATCAGCCCTTACACCCTGGGTCAGGCCTAAGCACAACTACAGCCCACAAACATCGACTTTGACTAACTGGCAGCTGGAAGAAGCGGGTGACAATCTCCAAACACTAAATTTGTAACAGAACACATGTTGAAGAAGGAATCTTTGGGGATACTGGATTCGACAAAAGCATAGGAAACACAGCCCACTTGAAGTGTCTATTTGACTGCAGCTCCCCAAGAGAGGGGAGCGAGCGTTTCACAGTGCAGTCAGCTGTCACTAATGAAATTTTGACTCTTGATTACAGTATCAATAGGCATTAGAAAAAGAAAAGAGGAACATCCAGCTGTTTTGGGATATCTGACATCTAGGAAAAAAGTCGTTACTAAATCTTCAGTATCCCTTTCCTGACAGCCCTCCTGCCTCCTCAGAGCAACAGCGCAAATGAAACGCACACCACTTTAACTCTTCAAAAAAAAAAGATACACAATGCTTGTTTGCCAGCACCAGTAATCCTACAATTTAATTTGTGCAAGTGCTCAACACTTCAGGAAATTCCATGTAGAACAACTAAAATAAATCTTAACATTCAGAAGCTAATCAGAAAGCTAATCATGTAGAAGGACAGATCCCAAAACATGGTTTATGCTTAAAAAAAAAAAAAAAAAGACAAATAAAAACCTACTACCTGCAGTTACACATCTGTCAAAATTCAATGCAGCTGAACCACTAGAGCCATGTAACACTGAAAGATAGTTCTTACAGCTCATGACAGAATTTCATGACATGCTTCATGTATTAAAAAAGTAATTTGAAAAATAGTATCTGTGTACAAGGTGGCTGCTAAGGAAACATTGAATCACTGCCTGTAAGTATTGGAGCTTTCCTGATGCAAGTGTTGATTCCCTCTTTGGCATGTTGGTATTAGCAGTTAGTTTGTTTCCTTCAGCTTGCTGATATTCTCACTACAAGAATGATCAAGGCTTTATCTCTTAAAAGGGATTATTTGCATTGCTTTTCTGTGCTAAAGGCGACTTGGCCTAAAATGGCTTCATAAAGAAGCCAGCTGGTCTTAGGTGAAAACGCTGGAGAAAGAATAGAGAACCTGTTTGAATCATGCAAGCAGAGAGGGAACAACCAACCCCTCTTTGTGAGGCAGCAGGACTGCCACATTAGTGAAAATAGCATTGATTCCTCAAAGGAGAGTACGTACAAGGAAAGGAAAGTTAATTTATGAGCCCACCAGAGATGGAGGAACTGCAGTAATTGCACACTTTGGTGGTGAGGCATCCTGGCAAGGATGCTCAGTGCAGCAGTCATTCATTGCGGTCCACTTCCCCAACAGATGGGGCAATAAACAGATGAAGAGAACAGGGAAGGGGCTGGCACCCCCAGCACCCATGCAACAGGCCCACCTGCCCTTCTTCACTTCCACCCTTTGGTTTTGTACATGTGAAACGGCAGAAGAGCAATCTCTCAGGGGAAAGGACAAAGAATTCTGACTATCCCTCACCTCGCAGAGCAGATTGCAAAAGGAAGATGACCTGAACCAAATAAGTTACTACCTGATAGTTCCCAAATGTGTTAGTTAATAGAGCAATAACCTACTTAAACTACATTACTGCTGCCTTATCTTTCTGCAGTGTCTGAAAAAATGCAATAGTGCAAAAGAGATGGAGCACGTGCAGGAAATAAATCTGACCTACCCATGTTCACCTAGCTATCAGATGCACCAGAAACTTCAAATCAGATCTCCTCAGACCTTTTAAAGGACTTCTTTCACACATGATTCTTTCTGCTCAGCTCAGACTAAAAATTCTTTTTCTTCCTCATCAAAAGCCAAGTGAAAAAATAAAGACATAGTTACTTCCCCCGTGCCCCCCCAAATTTCCAGTCTTGCTACAAGCAAGATAGGCATTGTACACACTTTAAAAAAAAAAAAAAAAAAAAAAAAAATGGAAAGCACCTAGAATAAGAAAACATGGGACCTTCCAAGAAGTTGTTAAGGAAGACACAATGTGAATCAACTGGCTAATGGATGAATCTTCTCAAATTCATGAAATAAAATAATCAAATAAACAGTGCCAGAACAACCCTCTACCATTTTATGCAACAGGATTATTCAGCTGTTTGTTTATTAAACAATATAAGCATTGCAGGCATTTCTGCCACAGGATCCGGTCCAAGTTTCACTAACTTTGATAGCCCTGGATCAAGTCCATGGTAAATATCCAGTGTAAATTCAATCCTATGAACAAATGTCCACATAGATTCAGCTCTACAAACATTTAAACAGATGCTTTACTATTATTATTTTGATAGCATATTACATATGCATATGAATCTTTCCAGCCCATCAATTCCCAGCTGCTGAGGTAGGCATGACTTAGAAGAAAGAACGTTAGCTCCAGAGCGCATCAGAGACCACGTC
Source organism: Oceanodroma leucorhoa (assembly GCA_030449065.1). Lineage (NCBI taxonomy): Eukaryota > Metazoa > Chordata > Aves > Procellariiformes > Oceanodroma > Oceanodroma leucorhoa. The sequence goes on along the minus strand of JASVER010000031.1, from coordinate 4,012,274 downwards.
AATCAATTCCTACAGTCTGGCCTGCCTGGGCTTCTCACCAGCACCGCTGGAGCGGGTGGCAGAGTCAAGGAAGAAACAGAGGCAGCAGGTAGGAGAGGGAAAAGCTGAGATAAGAGGAATGAGGTGACAGTGGGAGTAGCAAGACCCATATACAAAAAAAGTCAGCAACTCTGTCACAGCTCACCACTGTAGCAAGGAGACACTGCCTTTTGAACCCTCCACTGGCAGGCAGCTTCTCTGCTGCATCAAACACAAACTGCCTGCCTCCACTCGCAAGAGCCTTCCTGCAGTCCTCATGTGACCCATCGTCTCCTCTGCCACTGCAGTGAGGTTCACATCTCCCAAGAGTTATTAGCCAGTTACAGCCACTACCAGATTTTATAACTGCTATATCTGTGCTCTTTCAAACCGCTCCTTCAATGAGGATCACAGCTCCAAGATAATCCCTGAGAGACATTAATTTTTCTTTTTTCAGATTATTCCTTAAAACTATTTTTGCCATTATGCCTACACAAAACGTGCACGCACACAGACAAGTCTCTACAATAGTTTGGCAGTGTACCCAATATTGACATGTGACAATATTGTTTCCCAGTACTCTCTCAGCCTTGTGGTTTGGGGTTTTTGGTTTGTCTTTGACTGCCAGTTCTCTGCTGCAGGGTTCATCTTTTGTGGTAGGTATTGTGGAAACCTAAAACAATTGATTCTGGTACATACCCAAGACTCTGAGGTAATATAATAAAAATTAATGAGAACGGGATGCAGTTCTGGCTATGGATTGATTCTGTGGTCTTTGTTCCACATAGCAGGACCCCAGGAGTAAAAACTGTAAATAAAACTCTCTGTTTCAGAGTTACCCTGCTCATTCCAATCTATTACTGTTCTTGTTACACTGTTCAGTGGTAATTCGCGGGGTAAGACCCATCAGTCCACCTCTGCCTTCAGCTTTAAAGATGGTACACTTTTGGAAAAGCAAAAGCCATTTAGTCCTTTCCTGAGACTTTGTTTACAGCTAGACAATTTAGCCTTAAGAGCAACTTCATCTTTATTGTTTCTTCATGCTTTGATTACATGTCATACCTAGGGAATAAAGTCATGTCACATTCGGAAACCATTCTTTAAAGGTAAGAGGGTCCTGAATATCAGGTCTGACAAAAAGAAGGTAACCTGAATCCATTGCATTCTTTCCTTCACCTAAGGTGACAGAAGTTACAGAGCAGGTGAAGTTTTTACAACCCCTTGTACATACCCCTTGTTATCAAATTCCAATAAATCTCACATGCCCCCAGTTTAAAAAAAAAAACCCAAACAAAAACAACAACAAAACACACCACCAAAACCCTAGGGAATTCACTAGTTTCAAATAAAGGAAGATATGTCCATGACCTCAAAATAACCTACAGCACCAGCATACAGCCATGCCACCTCCGAATTTTATGCAGGACAGAACTAAATATTACTGAAGCAAAACAGCTCCTTTACAATCTTTTTCCTTTGGGACTATCTTTCAGGCAGCTCTATGTTGTGCTGGTTTTGGGTGGGTGGAGTTGATTTTCTTCATAGTAGCTAGCATGGGGCTATGTTTTGGATTTGTGCTGAAAACAGCGTTGATTACACAGGGATGTTTTAGTTATTGCTGAGCAGTGCTTACACAGGGTCAAGGCCTTTTCTGCTCCTCACCCCACCCCACCAGTGAGTAGGCTGGGGGTGCACAAGAAGTTGGGAGGGGACACGGCTGGGACAGCTGACCCCAACTGACCAAAGGGATATTCCACACCATATGGTGTCATGCTCACCATATAAGGCTGGGGGAAGAAGAAGGAAGTGGGGGACGTTCGGGGTGATGGCGCTTGTCTTCCCAAGTAACCGTTACGCGTGATGGAGCCCTGCTTTCCTGGAGATGGCTCAACACCTGCCTGCCCATGGGAAGTAGTGAAGGAATTCCTTGTTTTGCTTTGCTTGTGCATGCAGCTTTTGCTTTCCCTATTAAACTGTCTTTATCTCAACCCACGAGTTTTCTCACTTTTACCCTTCTGAGTGTCTCCCCCATCCCACCGGGGGGCAGTGAGCGAGCGGCTGTGTGGGACTTAGTTGCCAGCTGGGGTTAAACCACGACATATGTATTTAGCTCTGGAATGAAAGACAGTGGCTGCTATCTTGTTTCCCCCAGGAGCTAGTTGCTTCTCTGTCTTACTTTCCCATACGGTACATGAAGAGTACAGTAACTTCCTCACAGGCATAACGGCAAAAAACCAACACCAAATCAAGGTCTTACACATTTATCTTACAATGCGATCACTAAAATCAATGCCCCCTCCCCCAAAAAAAAAGAAAAAAAAAAAAGAAAAAATCTAAATTCATAACAGTCTCATTAAATGAATTCATACCGTAAGGGAATAGTCTCACCATGAAGAAAGTGATTCTTCATATTTCAATAGTTTGAGCACAAATGTCATTTGGCAAGAAGCAAAAATCAAGTGATTTTCCAGCTATTTAAACACAAAGCACAGCTTCAAGCTAATTAATGCTGAACCAGACCAGCCAAACTCTAATAAATTTGTACAGTAAAGAGTCAAGGGGCTTACGTAAAAACCATCACTGAGCTAATAACACATGAACCTGTACTCTACAGTGAATCTCTACTAGGGAAACAACAAAATAACCCACCTTGCAGTTTTATACAAATAGACAGAAGCCCCCTTTCAGGTGGAGCAAGGATATAGCTCTCTGCTTGCACACAAAGACTAACTTCTGTAAATCCCACAGTGTTAATGGCACAAGAAAATATGACTGTGCAACTTGAACTATACACAGGAAGGAAGGATGTGTTCATTGAAGAGATAAGGAATAAAGTCCCACAGAACTAAAAGAAATCCCAAAGCCCTTGTTTAAAATAAACTTACGGTCTTGTACTGTCATTCATTTTGACTGACTGATTTATAACTGGTATTACTCTTCTCTAGGATGTCAAAATAAACCAATCTTATAGGTTGCTGAATTTATTTCTGCATTCAGTTCTTTCTTTTCAAAAGCTGGTTTTGACTGGCAGCAAAAGACTGTGTAAATCAACATTAACATCAATGATACTTGCTTCTTGATAAGCATACCAATCAAATAAGCACAATTATTTATACCACTACTGAGAAAAAAAAGCACCAACACTGCTTTTAAACAGATGTTGATTAATATTGGTCTTTCCTCCCAGAAATTGATTTTCTCCACCAATTAAATACTGTCCTGACAAATACAGTTCTAACTCTGTCCTGGCATTCATAACATTGGTCTTAAGACCAGTTTCCTTTCCATTTCACTAAACCTATGTTCCTAACTCCAAAACCCCTTACTTATATGGACAATCCCACCACTTCAATTTTCTTTTTGAGCATCTTCATGTTGTCTCCTACTCTCCTTTTTATGCAAGGAGGATTATCAAGAATATCCTCTTCTCAAAACTTTTCCTTAAAAAGCTTTCCTCTGCTATAACACCTAAAGGAGACAACTCAATGGTGGCTGAACACCTGCTATGCAAAGATGTGCTCCTTTTTCAGGAACCTTATTCAGCATTACCCTTTTCTTCCTCTTCCCCACATTAGTCGCCTTCTGATCCTCCCATTACATCCCGATACTGCAAGTTCTCTCACCCGATGCTAAAAATGAAAATCATAAAGAAATTACAGTCTCTGTTACAACTTTAAATTGGCTGTCCAGTGGCTATAGATCCATGCTTTACAGGTTTGCCCATGGCACACTGGAGCCAGGGGCAGGATGGAAGCAACGATGAAAAAATTGTTCTACCTTTATTTTCTTTGAACACAGTCAAGCACCTGCATTTAAACTTTACAAATAAAAAACAACCTCAGTTATGGCCACGTGCTAGTTAATGCTTTCAGACCTTATACATTCTGATGTTTTATACTAGGGGCTATTGCCTACACACACAAAAGGAAATCCACTGCAAGCCAGAAGCGCTTTATGTTGGAAAAGCTACTTTAGAGATTTGTAAAACTTGTAAACGGTATTATTAATATCCTAGACCTAATATTCAAATTGATTAATGCTGAGAGCTTCTTTTACCAACAAAATTATCACTGAAGGAGTGATAAACTCAGTGTCGATGGGCAAATTAGTGACGGGCATCTCCGATGTTTGACAGTGACCAAGACCCATCAGTTCTGACCAAATCATTGGTAATGCTTTACGCTGCAGGTACACGAGTCTTATTTAAAAACAACGTAAGGATGCCAATGGACTGGGGAAGAGGAAAAGGGAAATGCTACAGGGGAGAAAAGTTTACAGTCTACCCCAGCTGAACCACGGCTACAACATTACCCTTTTAACAGGTTGCCTACATTTATGCCACTCCATGACACGACAGTATTTTACTTAAGGCATACTTACTTGTAGGTAGGAGTTGGAGCTCTTCACTAGGTACAGACAGACTTAAAAAAAAAACAAACCATCAGAACTGAATTTCATGTAGGCTTCATCAGCACCATGGACCTTGTGAAGTTTAACGGCCTAAACTCTCATTGGTATTTTTAAATATGCAAGTTCAAAAGAAGCAGCAGATGCGATTTTCAAGATCTAGGACTATCAACACTAGCTTAACAGAAAGGGAAAGGTCAGACACTTTCAACAAGAGGGAAATAAGTAGCAAGGCAACAATATGTCATGGCACAATTTAAGATATTCACAATTTCAGTTATACCATTGAAGATCCTTTCTTTATCAATAAGAACAACAATATCATTACCTATTTGCGGAAGACTTAACAGATTAGACAAACAAACACTAACTCAAACATAACTTTACGCCTCCAAATCTTACTGCTGACCTTCTACTAGCTGGTCCAAGGAGGAAATCTTCTTGGAACCATCAATCGTGTAGATTGTTCTCACTCCCTGGGGCAGGTTCACATTGTCAGACAGAGTTCGGGTCAGATCAGCCAGGAGAGCTTCAAAGGATCTAAACCGGTCAGGGGAGATGGCATATACAATCCCTTTGAAATACCGGTCTCCATTACGATAGAAACGAACTTTCTTGGCTTTTTTCTCAGAACTCAGGGTCTGTAGAGTACGGGTTCGGTAAAAGCTGCAGTGGGCACTATGAGTAGGGCTGGGCAAACCATTTACCCGGGACCCTCTGCCATACCGCTGCGCTTTATCACGCTCATCAAAATGCTCCAGCTCCATATCTCTCCCAAAGGACATCTCGAAGTTCAACCTAAGGGATGCACAAAAGAAGAGAAAAAGTTTAAGAAACTTACACATCTTAAGGGAGCTCACTTTGAGAGAGAGCTCACCTTCTATATATGCCACTTATAGAGGACTACTTTCCAGGTTGAGAAAAATGTTTGAATGAAACCATGCTACATTCACATGTTCATTTTACAGCTAATTCTCTTGCCATGCCATAAAACCTAGTTTATAAGTTAGGCTTTTATACACTGTAGAAATCCTACTCATGAAACCAACTGCTAGCAATATGCAGATACTAAAAAGTGTTTGTTCAAATCCAATAAGAACTCTGAAAATGAGGTGGCAAAGTTGAGCTACTGGAAAAAAAGAACAAATGCATCAAATTTCTACTTTTTCTCATGTTATATTCAGGTGCCATTTGAGTCCAGTCTACCTTCTAGAATGTTCACCCCCACTAAACTGTTTGTTCCAACTGTGATCTCAAGAGGTGCCATTTCAGAAAGGCAACCAGTCGCCAACAAGTAAGCAATTAAGAACTTCTCAGAGGAATAAATGTTGCAGGTTGGTGATGAGAATCAGGACTACCGCTGCCAGTATGGGGACTTAGTGGGTCAAGCCCATTGTTCAAAAGTCCTTGTGTATCCAACCACTGGTTTCCCTACAGCCTAAGCTTTGTAATAAATTACTTCTGTTGTCCTTGTGCAAATACTTTGCACACTCTGAAGCAACAGAAGTGCTCAAATGTCATGAAATAAAAAAAGATTAGAGGGAGACAGGAAACTAGTATTTTTCAGTGAGCAAGCTACTTTAGTGCTTTATAAAATTTTCAAGAGGTTTTATTAATATCCTAATATTCAAATTGATTAATGCTGACAGCTTTTCAGTGCTGATGGGCAAATTAGCGATTGGTGTCTCCCATGTCTGACAGTGACAAAAACCCATCAGCTCTGACCAAAATGATCCCAGTTGTTCAATATAGTTCACGTAAATGGAAGTTCACGTTCTGAAATGAAATCAAGGAGGTAGGTACTTCTGTTCCTTTTTACGAGCAACATAAGACTAAATACTACAAATTGCACATTAGAGCAAATAAAAGAAACAAAAATATGAAAAAAAAATTAGGATGACCAAAAGATCATTAGGTTCAAAACACATCTCTCTTAATTTAAGAGCCACCTAGATTTGCAGTTGTCTGCAGAACAGCAAAGCACAGTAAGTTTATTTATAGCACAGATACACAGACCTAATTTAGAAGTGTTCTCTCTCATTGATTTCCAATAAAAAGAAAAAAAATAGCAAGCACAGGCTTTGTTTCAACCACTCATAATTGTGTGACCATTAAGAAAAAACAATATATTCAGACGAGCTGTAAAACAGTAGGAGGAAATACAGAAAGACTTACGGATGCTCTTTAGCTTACAGAACTTTGTATTAAAGCAACGATTATACAGCTGGACCCTGCCGCTGCAAAGCTGCAGGGGATGCGCTCAACAACTTCCGAGAGCTGTTCACGTGCTTGACTAGAGCAGGCACCCAAGTGTAACCACTGCAAGTGCCGGGCCTTGGCAGAAATTATTTACCCTGCTTTGGTTACAGCTCACAACTTATTTTGTTACATTGGCACAGGGTCATGTGCTTATGTATATATGCAACATTTGTATTTGTAAATACTTTAAAGGTACCTACCATATATATATGGTGCAGTATATGTGTGTGTAAACACATAAAAGAAAAAGACTAATCTACGTTTTTCCTCCTCAGTATACATAAACACATACATGCCACTTCAGTGAAAAGATCAAGAACATTTGCTGTGGCATTTCGCTGACACTTCTCTATGGGTTAAATACAAAGTATCACTTAGTGGCCACAGCTTAGGATCAAGACTATACCACCAATATTTCCACATTAAAAATTCTTTGTAAGTTGTTTTACTTCATTTCTAATTCAAATGAGAACCTGTTACTCAGATTTAAACAATCCCAGAACTCACAATTCAGAAACTGTATCTCAAAAGCAATGCCTGTGCCAAGAAAAATGGATTTTTCTTAGGTCTGCTGTTTCACTTGCTCAAACCATCTCAAACACACACACGCACAAAAAGGAAAAACAAGTTTACATGAAGATATACTTTTTAAAGAGACTTTCAGCTTTACTAATTTTGGATGGGGGGAGGAAGAAACGCGAGTCACTGCCCTTTCTTCCGCACACTTATGCTTTAATCGATAATGGCTGTAATTCCCAATTACGCCCTTTAAAACAGAAATAGAGCTCCCCTGGAACACCGGTCCTGCTATTTACAGAAAAGCGTGTTTAAACCACAAGGTCAGAGCAGACAAAAAAATCCTAAACAATTTGTTCTGATCCGATGTTTGTGTGTATATATATTCATGTACATACAGATATAGAAAAATGAAAGGACACACCCCTGGAAAACCACCATGCCCAGCACTTCACACCCTATACATCTGTTAAAGACTTATTTATAATGCAGGTGTGGGTGAGCAATTACATAAAACAATCATACATGCTGATAAAAAAAACACATCATGGAGCGATGTGACTGGGACCCAGCGAAGACCATTCAGAGACTAAGCAGCAGACTGACTACTAAGTCATTGGGGGGTGAAACGTGGATACATGCGGCAGCGGCTTCAAGAAAAACGGGGTTTATTCTGCCGGGGTAGGCGAAACGTGTTTGAAATACAAGCAGACCGCGGAAGGTGGCACCCAGCACTTCAGCCCCGCTGCGGGGTTGGCAGCGCAGCCGGAACCGCGGGGTGACAAAAGCGAGGTGCCTTCGCCCCCGGGCGCACGCACGCAGCGCCGGGGGAAGCACCTAGCGCGCTCCCCGGGCCGCCGGGGGACAGCCGCCCGCCCCACGGCGGGAGCCCGCTGCAGGGGGAGGCGGCGGGTGCCCGTGCCTCACGCCCCCGGCTCCCGCAGCCGGGCACACGCCCCAGCACACGCCGCCCGCGGCCAGCGGAGCCGCCCGGGGAAAGCGCTGCGGCGCCCGGCGGAGGCCGCCGCCCCGCACAATGGGCACAGGTGCACCGCGCCGCGGCGGGCGCCCAACGGCCGCGCCCCAACGGCCGCGCCACACAGGCCCCGCGCGCCGCAGCCCCCGCGCAGGAGAGGGGCGGCCCCGGCCCGTGCCCGGGCCCCGGCGCTTACCTGTTCTCCGCAGCCTGGCGCGCACCTCCTCCCTCAGACCTGCCGGCGGGGCGCGGAGGGAAGACGGCGGCTCGAAATGGGAAGCGGCCAAAGGGCGGCAGCTCCCTCCCTCCCGCCCCGGCGACCACCCGGCTTTAATCGCGGTAGTTGCCGCAGAAAGCGGCTCCGCTGCCTTTGTTACGCCTCCCCTGGCTGGAGCGCGCTGCTGGGGAGCCCGGGCTGCAGCTGCTTCGCCTTTCTTCTGCTGCTGCCGATTGCAGTGATTTGCATTAGCCCGGCCCTCATTGAAATGCGGCTCTTCACACCAGCCTCTCCCTGGCGCTCTCTCCAGAGGGCGGCGCCGCCGCCGCCGCCGCTGTCTCCCCCTCTCTTTCTCCCGTTGCGGGCCCTCTCTTCCCTTGGCGCTGCGGGGCGGCCGCCGGGGCCGCCCCCGGCAGCGCGCCCTGCCCGCAGGGCGGCGGGGGCGAGGGGAGCCCGCTGCCCGCCTGCGCCCCCCCCGTCAGCCCCAAGCGGGGGGGCGCGGAGGAGAGGCCCTTCTGGGACGGTCGGTTACGATCCCAGTGGGCCCTCCCTGAGGTAATTTCTGGCCGCACCGCCGGTCGTCGCCTGCCCGCCGCCTCCCTCCGCCCCGGGGAGCCCCGGCCGGTGAGATGTGCCCGTGCCTGGCGGGGGGCAGCTGCCGCCCCTGTGAGGCCCTGGTCCGGCATCCAAAAACCGCCTTTAGAAGTATTTTTACCAAATGTGTTATTTGGCATTTCGGTGAGGTTCGCCTGGTCCTGAAGTGCTGAGAGCCCACCCAGTCACCGAAGCCTTGTGACGGCTGAAGGTGGGATTGACGTGGAATTTAGGTACTAAAACTGGAGCCAGGCTTCCCCACACCGCTTGCTTATTTACGGCTGACCTTGGAGGTGACTAATCTCCGTAGATGCTACAGTTTTTATGCTTACATTTCCCAAAAGATGTATTTGCTTAAAGGCGTCTCAGGCTTCATCTGACTGACTCGCTCCTCTTATGCCCGAGCCCCTCAGGTCTTGGAGCATGTTTGCTAAGTCAACATCCACACAAAAATTCAGCCGTAACTGATGCTTTCTCCTCAAAGGCTTGGTTAGTCTTCATTTTAATATAAAAATCTCAGTGGTTAAAACATTCTCGAGGTGAAGGACCTGGTTTGCTTTCCTTCGTGCAACAAAGACTTCAGCTCTCCTCTACTTGTCAGGTAAACATCCCGCAGTCCAGGGGGACATGGAAGGGAAGAAAACACAGTCTGTCCCTTCTGTTGAAGCTGCTCCACTTTGTACTCTGAAAGAATTAAAAATGCATTAGATCAGAGAGAGGGAATTAGTCTGTAACCTCGTGGTTATGGCACTCAGTTGGGAAGGACAAAAGATGGCTTTGTGTGTCTGTATTACAGACCGTTTATGTGTTTTATATCCATAAATCCAGAAACAATCAGTGGAGCAGGGACTTAAACCCAGGGTGCCCTGCTCCCAGTGATAGACCTCTTATCAGAATAGAGGCTCCTGCTTAATCTGGCTGAAGTCAAAGGAAGCCTTCAGTCTACAAAAACTGTAAGATGCTCAAAAGAAGAAGAGGATGGAGCACTCCTTTTCTATTTCCCTAGAACAGTCCACAGATAGGCTCTTAGGAGACAGGAGATTCCCTAAAGGAGAAAAATTAATTGTTGCTGTGTCTTCATCGTCCTGGATTTCTTTAATCACTAAAGTATAGAGCAGACACAGGAGTCTTGTGGCTACACTTGTTTACTTAGTTTTTGAAAGAGAAACGAGCACCTAAAACCTTCAGGAAAGCCTCTGCTGTAAAAGAGTAATAGCATTAAAATAGCTGATCATCAAAGAGATTTAGGATTCAATGTACAATTCTGTCCTCAGCACGCTCTTACCACCTAGCTTAGTTTTTGTGGATCTTGTTCTAAGGCACTTAATTGTTCCCCTATGGTCAATGGGGTGCTGAGGCACTTTACTAAAGATTGTCATTTTTCAGAGGCAAGTTCCTAAAAATTGAGCACCTCCACACTGAGTATTTCACCAGCTATATTGCTTTTCAGACTATTGTTTTTGAAAATCTCTTGGTCTGTGTTTAGATGTAATAGAAACGGCAATATTCATAATGTTGGTATACTTGACTGGAGAATGGAAACTAATTTTAAAAGAACTCTGGTAACCTTGTGTTAAAGTCCTATTATTTAAACCACTTCTTTTGTAGGTCAACAATCAAATAAAGTATTCATGACGGTCTGAAATGATAAGAAAAACCAGGAGATCACAAAGATTAGAGATGGAAAAGACTGTCATGGTCCTGACAAAGGATTGTTTTTTAACATTCTTCAGTGCTGTTTTGTCCAGTTCATTTTAAATGTTTCAGGTAATGGGGCTTCTACTTCCCAAAGGAGACATCTCTTCAAAGTTGAATTCCTCCAATTACAAGGAATTTTTTTCTGACGATCAGGTTGATGGAAGTTTCTTATGTTTCAGCTCATTGCTTTAGCTATAGTGCCCTGTGTTCACGTACATAATTTATTTCTCCCATTGGTGTTTACATCTCTCTGACATGTATTATTTACGTCTAGCCCAAGTGTGCAAAACATTTCACAGATGTTCAAGAAAGATCTTCACTCTGATTATGTTAAAAAAAAAAAGGTCAAAAGAAAAGAATACAATATAAATCAATACTGAAGTATAAACCTAATAGGACAGTATCTTTTAAAATGTGTTATTGTGTTCATGTACATTTTTGTGTTCAACATGAAGACACAACACAATACTGTACAGTCTTGTTTGCCTTTGTCATGCATGCTTGACATACTTTTCTTTTTAAAGGACTTTAAAAGACGCTTTTCCTTTACCTTTTTCATGTGTTACATTAAAACAATGCAATTCTAAATAGAAACAAAGCTTGCGTAAACTGTTTCAACAGTTATATAGTCACCCCGTTAAAAGTGCGTACTGTTTTGCTAATACAAAATTGTCTTTCCTCGTTGGACAGGCTTTGGAATATTGTGCGTTTCCTGAGCCCTCTGTAACGCATCCTTATAAACCACAATACAGTCACTTCTTAATCCCACTTTGGATAAAGTAACTTGGACTTCTCATCTCTGTTATTGTTAATCAGGTTAATCAGGTTTTTCAGATCTAACAGTATTCCAACAGTGCTTTTCTGAACATTTCTAATTTTTAAGCACCTTTGTCAAAAGTGTACAGTAGAATTGGATACGGTTATGTCACCACCCAACACGCCTGTATCTGAAGGCTGTACCAAGTGCCTTGGAGCATTGTTCTGGGAGCTTCTCTTTAGTTGGCTAACCACTGTGACCCCTAAATCCTTTTCAGATTCACTGCTTTCCAGGACACAGTCTCCAGTCTTCTAAATGTGACCTACATTCTTTGTTCCTGCTGAATGACCTTGCATTCAGCGGTCTCAAAAAGCATGTTCAAATGATCCTGGCTTACTAAAAGATGTCAATTTCCCTACAGAGAAACTGTTTTTTCTTTGCATTATTTAGTGCTTTATGCATTTTATGTCTTCTGCAGATTTTACCATTAATGCTCTTAAATATTCCTTCAGATCACTCATAAATTTATGTAGTAGCAGAGGACAGCATTTTCTAAAATGTGGGGCTCAATCCCCCAAGGCAGCGGTGTCAAGGGTGTGTTTAGAGCTCATTCCACTTCATGTCAGAGAGGCACTCAGGATGCCAAACCAGGCCAAGGGAACTGGTGCTAGCGCGGGCGCGTACACGCGTTTCGGCAGTCAGCCTGTGCCAGCTCCCGGCAGGGATCTGCGCAGCTGGAGCTGCACCAGCCAGCTGGGCGCTGCCGAGGCGCGGGGTGGGGCGGCGGAGCCCTGGCACCAGGCACCAGAAACACCTTGGGAAAAACTCGCTTGTGAAAAAGAACAGAACTCTATGAATCGCTCGAGGGGTAATGATTAGCTGCTTATAGTTACTTCTGGAGATCTGTCATTTAGCTGGTTTTTAATTAATTATTATGTGTTACACTGATTTTCTATAACGCTAATCACTTAATTAGATTGATGTACTGCTGTATGTCTGTTGCTTTACAGAAGTATGTGTCGATGCAGTTACCTTTATCAATCATACTCAGCAATCTCACCCGGAAAGCTACCCAGTTTGACATGCTCATTGGCACTAATTACACAATCATTTTCTGTATTGATTACATCACATATCAGGCCTGCAGTTATTTTACCTGTTACTGATTCCAGCATAGCTAGAGTTATATAATCAAGGTCATATTTTTTGTGTTGTCCAAATGTAACCCTGGCTTTATTCAGATTTTTAATACTTTCTTAATATTCTTTAATATCTTGAATAGCAACATTAATTGTTCAGGCAGACCAGTAATAAATTCTTTTTAGAGTTAAACTACCCATGTATTAAAAAATATTTGCATATTATTTTAGGCAAAAACACATGGCATTCATGACTGTGATGGGACTGCATTATGCAGAAATATTCCTTGAATACTTCTCTGTGTTCTGCATTGCTATTGACAATTTCAACTGTTTGCTTCTAATAACAGATCCATGATTTTGCTAGGATTAATTTTGTTCATAATACATTTTTTTTTAATTCCTCTTTGTCCTTAGTATTTCTGGCTGTAAAATTTCTCACTGATGATTTCTCATATGTCTGTTGTTGATATTTCGCTTGTCCAGACTTACAATAACGAGTAAATAAAAAGTTTTTGCTATATTATCTGTCCTTCTGTATTTCTCTTCAGTGAGGCTATTTTTAACAAAAGACAATATCCTCTCTAAATGCACAACTAGATTTTTGAATCTGGTAAAATCTTTCACAGTTAAAGACTTTTTTATCATCATCTTGTTTATTTGCTTGTAACCGACTTCAAGAAATTAATTCTTTTAAAAACAGACTATAGACCAGGACTTAACTCTCTTTGCATACAGCAGATATAATTACATGCTGGTCATTGGATAAAACGTTTTTAAAGTTATTTCTACATGTTTGGCCACTGGAAAGAGGTCCCATTGTAAAGTGAACACATTTTGTATTGAAAAATTATGGCATTTTACTTTTTGATACGCCATGAATATTTTAACGATGTTATCAAAAGACCTCCAGCATGGTTTGTCAGACTTACTTATGTCTCAATTTTTTTTCTTTCAGATATTGTTGAGGTGTTTCAGATACTATTATTTCAGATATTATTAAGGGCATGTTTAAAGAGCTGTTTGTCTGATTTGATTTGCTTGCCCATATTGGTTAACAAATTGAACCTAAAACCCTGTCATTTGGGATTATCAATTAGGAATACACTGTCCAGGTGGCAGGCCAAATCCTACCTTGTGAAACAACTCCATCCATCTCCAAAATATTCTCCATCATCATGCAGTATAGAAAGATATGTATCTGAACAAACTGTTATAAACTTTCTCATTTCCATGTTGCTGAGAAGCTGAATTAGAATAATTCTGAAGTGCAGGATCTGAATTTTTGCTGGTCCTTGGTTCAAACTAATTAAAGTAAATTGATACTCTTTGCTGACTGCTAGCCTCTGACAGAAGCATTTTAAATAATTTAAAATATGTATGTTCACAATAACCTCAGCCCAGTCTCAGTAGCATTCACATGCTCTAAGCTGAGGATTTGGGGACTGTCTTTTTCATTTTGAGAGAAAGCTGGAATGTTTTGTGAATATAAATGCACAAATTATACACAGTTTTTTGAACGACCTAAGAACAGCATATGTGGTAGTTGCATTTACCAGTGTTTTAAAAATCAGTTGAGGGGCTAGGGTTGGGACACAATTTTTACAAACATTATTTTTAAATAGGGCCTGCTTCCCAAAAGAATTCAGAGGGTGAAATTCTGCACCAACTATTGGCACTTTTGAAGTAATTCCCCAAATAATTTTTTTGCCATGTGGGTCTTGTCAGTCAGAAGAGGGTTGGAACATCACAGTATTTGAGGCAGGATTTTGTGAGGAGAGGGAGGGATAGACCTTAGCTCATTCTCAGGAAAGTAATCAGCCAGTGTGTCCCAAATCACTAAAGGATGTGTGAGGGCAGTAAACAGGAAACAACAGGGGAAATCTCAGGTCATTCAAAGAGGAGAAATGAAGTGGGAAGACACTAGTGACCTGGGAGGTGTCTCAAGTTTTCAGTGTATAGGAGTAGTTTTTTCACCTTCTAGATGCCATTTTTTGTGATGCACTGGCCATATGAAGTTGTCAAGCAGTGTCTGCTGGGTTCCACACCTCCTGTTACAACCAGAATCAGATCCTTTGGGCAGCGTATATCTTTTCTGAGTGAGGGTTTGGATGCCATCCTCTCCCGCAGTTCATTCACAGGTTAGGTGTGTAAGGCACCTGCTGTTGCTTTAACTAGACTACCACTTCTCTCCTCATGCAGGATGTGTACTATGGAGGGACCCTGGTCTACTGCTTATGTGGTCTGAAAAGGCTTCTTTACTTATGGTCCTTCCACTCGACCACCTCATGGCTAAGCACAACAGCAGTTAGAATTGATTTCATGACATTTAATTAAAGATTTATCTGCATTATGGCTGAAAGTCCAATTCTCATTAATTTAGAGGAGATTCAACCTCCAAACTATCATGGTAATCTTAAAAGGTTTCAGCCTGACTGTCTAATACCATTAGTGCACAGATAAATAGTCTAAGTATTGTTTTAAGATGCTGAGCAGTAAATAATTTTATCTCCACATTATTGAAAATATAAGGTCTAGAGAAGTACTCTTTAATAACATCTCTGCTGATGCTAAGTCAGGTATGCTTAGCCACCATAAGGTTGTGCACTGTTGTAAGGTTCATAAGGTAAAAGACAAACAAAATGATCAAGTTATCAGTCCTGAATACCTTATTGCTAAAGAAAAATGAAGGTAAATATACAGGCAGTAATAGTTTTATGTCTGATAGCATGGACTGTTTTAATTAGCAATGATACTGTAAGAGTAGTTGTGGCTCTTGTGGTAACATGGCTCAGGTAAAATCAGATCAAAGTATGGTATTCCCAGAGTCATCACAGATTGTGTCAGGGACGCACAGATAACCAAAATAGTATACACGGAGGAAAAAGAATGAAAGTTAGAGACTCTCTTTGAGATAAACTAAACAGCTAGTAAATGGAGAAGGCAAGTAAACATAACTGACAGTCTTCTCCCCTTCGCCCAAAGAAAGAACTTAAATGCCTAAAACTGGACTCAGACTTTAGGAGCCTAAATACAAAACTGAAATCTGCCCAACACAATACCCTTTTGGACAGTTCCAGGAACCTGCAGTTCTACTGCACCAAACTAAAATTACCCCAAAGTTCATTAAAAACTTGACCTTGAAAACTTTTCAGCCAGTCTAAATGACAGTGATCTGGAATGATTAAAAATTAAATACCTTTAAGAGCTGCTATTTAGCATTAGAAAAGGTAAGGCAAAAGCTCTGGGCTGGGGTAGATAGATGTTTTCTGTAATTTTAAAACTCTGGATTGTCAGCTCAGTCCTTTGATAAGAAATAGCGCCATTGTTATCTATACAGTAACTATGTTTTTGTGGTGAAACTAATGAGACCTAGAAGAGAATAGAGTAGCTGGCAGTTTTGCATCACCAGATAACTCTTTTTCTGCTTGTCCATGCAGTTACATTTTGAAAGTTTAGGTGCAGTCAACGTGAAATATATTCACATATAGTCTTAAACATGAATTTTGATAAAAAGAGGCTGTTACCATTAATAGCCAGAAAGAACTCAAACACAAATCTTAAGATTACATTCAAACCATTGTTTATAGGAAGGAAAGTAGTATTAAGCAAGTTAATCCACATGCTCTTAGATAGTAACAAAGCAAAACCTAATTTGCCATGGAAGTGGAATTCAGAGTCTCCTGTTTTGAAGAACTAATTAATTTTGCTTTGGTATAGGAAAGTTTAGTGTAACAAATCCCTTGAAAATTTATGAAGGGCTGTTTTACATAAACAGAATTACACCTCTTTATAGCTTTAAAATAAAGATCCTTAAATCATGCGTGGTTTAAATTTGTGAAGTTTTAGTAAAGTAAGTCCATGTGGAAAACCAGCCTTTTTTAAGCTTAACAATTAATTGATGATATCGCAATAGATAGTGACATTAAAATTTCTCTTTTCTTTCTTCCCTTTTGGATGGTGTACGCCTAGGGGAAACTGCATCCAAACAATTATTCTTGTTTTGTCTCCTCACTTTAATTTATCAGTCAGGGTTATTACATTTAGAATTATCTGAACAATAGAAAACCCACTTGTCAGTTTAAAAAATGGCTAGTTTTTTTGATGCTCTGGAATGCCTTTGTGGAAGGAATCAGACATTAAGTAGACATGTGGAGCTACCATGGACCCAGAAGCTCTCATGGAAGCTAGTTTCAACTATTTTTCAATCTTCTTAATTACACAGTTATCAGAGAAGAGGAAGATCTTTTCTGTTATTTCATATGTCAGGTTTCTTTTCAAGTATTTCTAATTCCTTGATTAGATTTCCTTTGTCAGAGATCTCTCACAGTGATGTCGGTATTTCCATGGTAAATCAAGGTTCTCCTGTAAAACTCGGTGACAAACACTCATTTCTCACCCCATAACACTGCTGTCTAGTGTGATGATAACATCTCACTTTTCTAAGTGGTAAGTTATTTTGGGTGTTGAAGAGTGACCAAGGTCATGGTTGCAGGGAAAGCTTCAGCTACACTTTTTTTTGGTCACTCCGAGTCTGCCTTTATTTATCCTCTGTGGAATCTCACAGTTCTCCTGTCCCTCAATCAGCCTGAGAGCTGAAGTACTCTATTTATTATCCATGGCTTACCCCAAAGTTGGATGAGTTTGAGTGCCTTTGTGACTCTGTATCCAGTAGACCTGTCAAGTGTCACATGGTGAAACAGATCCTGCCTCTCCTCTTTAGCTCTGCCTGTACCTCATGCATTCATGCAGCGTAGCACTTTTTGCTTTCCTGCTCTGACTGTCGTGTTCCTCAGATGATATCCTAGCTCTGCAGTTCCTTCCTTCCCTCCCTCCTCTCAATCACATGCTATAAGGTGCCAGACACATCCCACACCATACACCAATCTGTAGTGCTTTCTCATGCACAGAAGAAGATAATTAAGGGATGTATAAAGATATGAATCCTTGCTAAAAACAAAGTATGGTTTACTTTGCAGAAGAAAGCAAGCTTTTAGAGAGAATTATTTTAAAACAATCTAAATATGTGTTTATATTGCTTTAAGTCCTACAATTTTGTGATGGTCATCTATGAAGCCTCAGTTTTATTCAAATATCCCAAAAGTGTTGACTATGTCTCAGTTTTGTTCTTGCAAACTTGCTCTTGCCAGTGTCTTACAGGGTCCTTTTTTTACCCTGCTATCATTCCTTCAGCCTGTATTCTGAAGCTTTGGCCCTTCTGGTCTTGTCTGCTCAGCAAGAGTCTTCAGGGCCTATGGCTCTGGTCCTTGACTCTTAACAGCTTATATGTTTGTTAGAGTAGCTATATTGAGAAAATTTCTTCTTTTCTGCCTGTGTCCTCTGGCAGAGTGCTGCCAGATCAGTCGTAATATAGCAAGCATCCCATTAACCAAGCAATACACATAATCTCTCTCAGAACAGCACTAAATTTAACATGGTCATTAAAAAATTCTGCTAGGGATTCATCTCATAGACCTGTTACTATTCTGCTGCCTACAAAATAAAAGACCAGCATACCATCTTAATTATGCCAAATAATTATGAGTTACAATCAGAGACTCTTAAGATACATTTACTCCAGAAACTGAGGGGAGCATATGAAAAGGGGAGGGAATTAAAATGAAGTTGCTAATAAAGCTGAGATTTTCCTTACTATGCACGTTACCATGTCAACCTGAGTTACACAGCATCACATTCGAGACTTAATCAAGACCCCTTCAAAAGCTTAGCAACTAACCAGGATGTTATAGATGGATTTTCAGCTGATTTTGGCATCTTTTGCATGATAAATGCTACTTAACCACATACTTTTTCTGGTTTAATATCAAATACAACTGAGCAAATGTTTAATTACATCCATACAGATGGTTTATTATGTAAGACATAATTACTTGTCCCACTTTGAAAGTACTAAACCATGCAGAAAACATGAGGCTCAATCATTTTAAGATGGCAAGTAATTTAATAGAAATTATTATTTCTTGCACATAGCAGAGAAAAACATGCAACCTCAGTATCCTGTGTATGTATTAGTTTCAGATGGTTTAACTATGATTGTTTTAAGTTAGTATGTGACTATTGCCTCTGTTCTAGCTTCCTTCTTAAAGTCAGCATAGCTTTCCACTGCTGTCTGGCAGCGGTCTAAAGCCTTTTATTGAAAACTGAAGCAATGTAAAATTTGTCAACTGATCTTTCAGAAAAAACACTTTTCTTTATTCTTAAGTACTTAAATATATATAATGGCCTTTAGCATTATTAGTTTGCTATTTAAAATATCTTACATATGTTATGAGGAGTATTAGTTCCAGTTTCAGCATCTTAGATTTGAGGATTATATAAGCTGGTACACAACAGAAGTTAGTAGATAGCAGCTGTTGAGGAATTACAACACTTCTACCTGTTTCCCATGGTATCTGAGCTATTTAAATATGTTTGAGGCACAAAAGGTGCAAATATATATGCCTCAAAAGCAAAATAAAAGTATCAGCCAGGAATTATTTAAATTCGCATCCTTAGTAAAGAACCTAGATTGATTTATTTACTTTTGTATCAAACCTGCAAAAGGGAATAAATCTGGAAAAATTGATAAATCCATTGCATAATACCATGATAATCATTTAGCTAGGTGAAAGTCACCAGTAATATAAAAGTGATTAAACACAATTTATCATCAGATGCAGAAAGTTCCCTCACACTTAAGACAGATGCTGAAAAGATTGTTCCCAGAGCAGCAGAACAAATGGAGTTCAGTTGGTAGCACATCTTGCCTATATTGATTATTTCACGTCCAGTGGTGAATGAGCTTCTTAACCTTTTCCTCAGCACGGACAAAGATACCCTTTCTCTCTATCCAGCTGTCTAATTTCATAACATTCTAAGGAATTCAGCGTACTTGAGCTCTCTCCTCCTGTCCATCTGCTTACAGTTTCCAGTGGTTGCAAATGATCAGGAAGCACCTGATGGGTATGGCTTGCTCACCAAGGGCAGCAGGCTGGAAGTGAGATCCTCCAGAGAGTCTGAAGAGCCTCTGGGGGAGGATAGATGGTTCCCACCTTAGCACTGCCAAAAACATGTTGAAAGTTCAGACGTGAAATGTAGGTGCTCAGGTTGCCAGTACTTGCTCCATACTTTAGAGGAGCTCATTTTGAACTGACCCTCATTGACTTTTCTGAGTTTCATATCCTTAGAAAACAAAGCTAAACCAATGCAGAAAATCTCTGTCTTGGCAAATGCAGAGTCTGTCGGGCACATCTGTTTATGCAATGCCTGCGTGCTCCTTGGGCAGCTTAGCATATTCCCCAAACATCTGTAATCTTCACAGGAAAATTGTCTTCTTATGCTACTTTGTATTCCAGAATGAAAGCAGGACCACGGAATAATCAACACTCTCCTTTGGCTTGCTGAAGTTATGTTACATTTACAGGCAGAGAGCATGCAGAAGCATAGCCCTACTGCCTACTAGTTACTCAAAGATGCAACTCCTAGACTGTGGTTTCCGGGGATCCCATATTTTACCTGACCCCTGGTGATGCTGGATACAGAAATAGTCCAGCAAACAGTGGGTATCGCAACCCAGGAGATACCCACAAGTTTTGTTGTTTTCTGTTTTCTCCCCTTTCCATATGCAAAAGGAAATAGGGAGCAAGACGGAAATGGAAGGAAAGGGCAAAGGTGGATTAGAAAGAAAGAAAAAATCAGAATAATAATTACCTTTCAGTTGTGTGAATAGTTTTGAAAAATGTACCTATAGGAAAATACGTGCTTTTTGGCAGGCTTATGAGATAAAATAATAGGTGGAGGGAGGTGATTGTGCCCCTGTACTCAGCACTGGTGAGGCCGCACCTTGAATACTGTGTTCAGTTTTGGGCCCCTCACTACAAGAAGGACATTGAGGTGCTGGAGCGTGTCCAGAGAAGGGCAACAAAGCTGGTGAAGGGTCTGGAGCACAAGTCTTATGAGGAGCGGCTGAGGGAGCTGGGGTTGTTTAGCCTGGAGAAAAGGAGGCTGAGGGGAGACCTTATCGCTCTCTACAACTACCTGAAAGGAGGCTGTAGAGAGGCGGGTGTTGGTCTCTTCTCCCAAGTAACAAGTGATAGGACGAGAGGAAATGGCCTCAAGTTGCGCCAGGGGAGGTTTAGATTGGATATTAGGAAAAATTTCTTCACCGAAAGGGTAGTCAGGCATTGGAACAGGCTGCCCAGGGAAGTGGTGGAGTCATCATCACTGGAGACATTCAAAAAACGTGTGGATGTGGTACTTCAGGACATGGTTTAGTGGGCATGGGTGCTGGGTTGATGGTTGGACTCGATGATCTTAAAGGTCTTTTCCAACCTTAATGGTTCTATGATTCTATGATTCTAATACTGTTAGAAGTTGATAGTTGTATTTTGCAAGGGAGCTGAAGTGTCCCTAAACAAAGGCTGAACTCCATAGTAAGATGAATACTTGAGCCTCTGGGATAAAAAGTGCTTTCTCCTCCTTTCTTATTAAACAAGGATTGCTTCATTGTAGCTGGACATACATAGTGAGTCCTTCAGCTTCTCCACTGCCACATACTGTATAGTGCAAAGCTGGAAGAATTGCCCTAGATTCAGCATCTTTTCTGTGGTTCTGCCTGCGTAAGAAGCCATGAAAACTGCAGGAAACAACATTGTAATAGCGATTTTCCTGAACTCCCTGCAGAGTTTGTGATGTTCATACTTTTTCATTCTTGAACTAGAGAGGAGACACAAAGCTTCTGGGTGAGAAGGGATAAAACAAGCACAAAGCTGAGTGAAGAAACAGAGGAAACAAGATAAAGATAGACCTTTAAAACGTCTGCTGCATGTTATAGTATTATGACTGTGTCTGATGATAATATGCATATAAAAAGTCACTGGTCTCATCAGTGGGAATATATGCTCTCATATAGATCTGCTATCATACGGTCTCACAACTATGTGCAACATAAAATGAAAATTGTGATTATAGGTTTTAAAGAGCTCTAATTACTTCCCGTGTTTGGTCAGTCCCACTTATATTTCACAGTGTGCCAACTTGAAACAGTAAGGTATGGTACGTCTTCCAAACTGTATGTAGAGCAAGTTTATGTGATGATACCCTAAACAAATAATGTATTTGATTTTTTTATTGTAAGACAATATAGCTTAAATTACTTGCTAGGTAGGTACATAAGGAGTTCCAGCACATTTTCCCACGAGTAGAACCCAGCAGAACAAAAGCAGAACAGGTATATTCCCGAGTTTAAGAAAAGTTAGATAAGTGTATGTGCTGAGAATTGAAGGACTGCATATCTGTATAGCAAAGGGGGGTGATTGCCATGTGGGAGCTGAGAGGAAGAAACAGGCTGCTGTGTTGAAAACTGAGGGGGAGAATGGTTATATAAAGACAAAGGCAAGGTACTGCCTACAAGCCAGATATAAGAAGACATACTTCGGGGAGAATCAGTAATAATGAGAGACAAACAGGAAAAGAAAAGGATCTATACATACATCCATGTACACACATCAGACACACTGCAAAATAAGACAAGGGAAGTTAACTGTTTAGTGTTTGTACAGATCCTCTTATGTTGTATATCCTACCCTCTCCATCCTCTTTTTCTTGTGAGTATTATCTTTTTTTTTTCTTGGATACAAGGATGAGCTAACCTGTAGGAAATGAAATTACCTTGTTTTAAAAAGTTAGAAATACCTGGCAACATCCTTAAAGGGAATTTAGTCTATGCCAAGCAATCATAAATCTACCTCTCAGACAGCCAGGGTTAAACCTATAATGTATATAACATACTTGCTCTTTGAGACGTACAGCCCATTGATTTCTCAGGCTTTCATTTGAAAATGTTTGCCACAGTATGATTTGTGCAATACTTGCAAGCATATACTTCCTATCTTAGCATTGTTAAACAAAAGACTGCCATTTATTATATGATTCAGTATAGTGCAGTGGTGAGAAGGTACAGTGGTGGCCCTTTACATGTGACTATAATACAAATAGCATATAGATAATCCTTAAAAGCTGAGGGGGAATGAGCTGAGGGGCCATTGGGTATGAGATATCCCTTTTCTTCTTAGTCCCAGTTTAGACTGTAATCAGGGAGTTCTTAATCTTGCAATTATTAGGTAATATGTGTAGCATATTAAGGCATTTACTAAATTAACAGTTCTACTATACTAACAATTGGAAACTGGCATTAGTTGTTAATCAGACCAGTAGCCTGTGGAAATTACTAGTTTGTGATAACGGGAAAAAGGGGTATGTCTGCACATTTGTCTCTGCCTCTCCCTAGTAAGTGGTTGGGGAACCCCATGAAGACAAAATGCCCAGGCTTTAGCAGAGGGAACAAAGTTGTGTCTTGCCATGACCAGCGAAAGGCAAACCCTTTACCCTTCTGGTGACACAGTTCTGAGTTAAAGGACTCAATACAGAATCATGATACCAGGGCTATCTCAAGTAATGACAGGCAGCACCTACTCAGCTTAATTTCTAACCTGGGTATTCATAAAGCTTTAAACTTATTTAAAGAGTGCTTAGATGAGTAATCTATATAATGAAAAGTTTTGTTTTCTAAAAGTAAACAAAGAAGCAGTTTCTAAATCACTAAAAGACAAATAGAGAACAAGTACTAGAGGGGTGAGATGAAGAAGACATCCAAAAGGAGAGCATGGGTTACCTAGACTGACTAATTCAGGACAGATAACGCAAATCTTATCAAACAAACCAGGATTATGACTTACCAGCATATTTACCTATATGCTAATTGAAGTGTGTACTTAAGCCCCCTAGAAATCAATAAACTTAAGTAATCACTTAAATCTCTTCCTTTAATTAAATGGTAAGAATAATGGAATTTTACTTTGTTTAGAAATAACACAGAATACAGTGCATGCCTAGTAGTTTTAAGAAAGTGCTAGGGAATGAAGAAAAAAAGTGTAATTACATAAAGAAAGATCACATGTGCTGCTCAAAACTGTGAGAACAGCTCCCATGAATGAACTCAGCTTCGCTAAAGCACAGCCAAGTGTGCTGAGCTGAAAAGCTGTGTTTAGCTGTTCATCTTAAGTTTACACATTTGTATTAAAGAAAATCTCATCCTGATTTAGTGCATTGCTGACAGTAGCAAAATTCTTAATCATTTCAAGGGCTGCAGGAGCAGTAGACCTTTGGCATATGAATGAAAGCAGAGGATGGTGTCGTGGTTTAATCCCAGCCAGCAGCTAAGCACACAGCCACTCTCTCACTCCCCCCCGGTGGGATGGGGGAGAGAATCAGAAGAGTAAAAGTGAGAGAACTCGTGTGTCGAGTTAAAGACAGTTTAATAGGTAAAGCAAAAGCCACGTAAGCAAAGCAAAACAAGGAATTCATGCACTACTTCCATCAGCGGGCAGGTGTTCAGCCATCCCCAGAATGGCAGGGCTTCATCACCCATAACGGTGACTTGGGAAGACAAATACCGTCGCTCCAAATGTCCCCCCCTTCCTTCTTCTTCCCCCAGCTTTATATGCTGAGCATGACATCATATGGTACGGAATATCCCTTTGGTCAGTTGGGGTCAGCTGTCCTGGTTGTGTCCCCTCCCAGCTTCTTGTGCACCCCCAGCCTACTCGCTGGTGAGAAGCAGAAAAGGCCTTGACCCTGTGTAAGCACTGCTCAGCATCCCTGTGTTATCAACACTGTTTCCAGCACAAATCCAAAGCATAGCCCCGTACTAGCTACTACAAAGAAAATTAACTCTACCTAGCCAAAACCAGCACAGATGGATATAACAAGATGTAGCTTATGACTGGACACTGTTTCCCCAGATCAAAAAGGCGTCCATTCTATTATAGGTAAGTATAATGTACCCAAGGGGCTGACTGACGGTCTTTGAAGTCACTGGACTGCAGATATTTTTATTTAGAGGTCATGGTGGCACAGGCCTATACAAAGCTGTCTTGCTCACTTAAACTCTGAACACAGTTTGGGACCCAGTGCAAAACACACCTAAGTACATAATTAATCACTGAGACCCAATGAAGCTAATTATTTGCATTAGTAAAGTAATGTATATGCAGAAGTGTATGCCAAAGTTAGGTATTTAGACTTGTCTAAACATTATTTGTGGAATGATACACATTAAGGTGTTTGGATACCTCAGCAAGGTACAAAAAACTTACACGAAATATGGGTGGAACCAAAGCATCCATATTTTGTGCAGGAGGGTGGGGTGGGGGGAAAGTTCTCCTGTTTGTTGCCAGTAACACAATTAGGAGTTTGCCATGAGCTG
This sequence comes from Oceanodroma leucorhoa, assembly GCA_030449065.1. Classification (NCBI taxonomy): domain Eukaryota; kingdom Metazoa; phylum Chordata; class Aves; order Procellariiformes; genus Oceanodroma; species Oceanodroma leucorhoa. The sequence continues at coordinate 3,987,428 of JASVER010000031.1, read as the reverse complement.
TCTGAATAATTGGTAAAGCTTAGTTTCTTTGGCTGTACCTACATTGCTAAATGCATTCACTACAGGGAGATCCCTGGCCCCACGCTACATGGTGCAGAATGGCTCATGTCCACACCGGGTGTTCCCCCACTCAAACAAGCTGGCTGCATCCATGCTAGTCCTGGGCTTCCTCCTCAAGGACCTACATGGTGTCCTGGTTGCTTAGAGATATATTTTTTTTTAATATCTTGTATTTTCTAGCTGAAATTGTCCGAAAAAACGTGAGGATCTTGTTTCAGCCTATGAAGAGCAATATTTTTATAGCATGTAACAGAAGGCATGTATTACCTGTCTGGGGGAGACATGTAAGGTTGCTTGAGGCTTCAAAATCAAAGCCTACTGAGAGTGGGTTGGAAGAATGTAATGCAGGAGTTAGAGCTCGTGCAGGCTTATATATACATCCTTGGAGAATGATTTTTGGATTGAATTATCCTCAGAACTGCACCTAGATTTTGTTTTGTGGGGAACTAACTGTTTCAGTCTAAGAGGGTGCTTACAGCTGAACTGATGTATACAATATTGATGATCAGGGAGCCAAGACCCAGAAGGCAATTGGGGGACTAAGATATTTGGTAGTTATGAAGTACCCCTTGAGAATAGATTATGAATCCACAATTCCCCATTAACCACTCAGAGAGTCTAATAGCTCTCTGAAAAAATATAAACAAGTCACCTGTGAAAAATGACAATGTAAATCTTACTGCTTTTCCTCAGACATTCAACTGCTGCCACATAAAATTCTTTTTGTTTGACAGTCTCTCTCTGACAGTCTCCAGTATTAAAAATAAATGCATTTAAAAATGATTTTGCCATCTCTTGTTATCACAGGCTAAGGCTGACTTTTAACAAGAAATACAGTTTCAAAGAAATCAAGCTCAATGGCTTGCTCTAAATTAATTCCGGTTGTTTGCATCTTTCCTTTAACATTGGTCACGTTGTTTGGAATCAACCACATAAACAGCACGTGGGTCCTAGGTTTCAGCTTCACTAATTGTGTAATTATAAGAAACAATATTTTATCTCTTGTTTTGAGAAGCAAAAGAATTAATTTATTCATACAAGTAGGTGTGAGAAGCCCAAAGAGCTTGGTGTTGGGACATTCTCCCTTGACTTCATTCAAAGCTGTAGGAACACATCCTCCAGAGACCTAAGAAGAGTAGTCATAAAGAAGGTGGAAGCTTAAAAAGTTGTTTGATGCCCTAGGCATCAGAACCTTTTCACAGGCACCTGTGCTTCCCATAAAGTGCATGTGGGGAACAAGGAACATCAACGCAGGCTACAAAGTTAGGTGAAATGAATTTCATCCTAGGTTTCTAGACCTCTGTAGGCTTTAGGTATGAGACATGCTGGGGTACCTCACCTTGTGAAGGCTGATGCTTCCAGACATGCAACAACACAGGGTATTATGGATGCCCACCAAAAGCATTGCACACCAAAGAGAAAGGATGTTAGTCAGCTTTAGGTGCCTCGGTGTTTAAAAGGCAGCTGAATAGGGGGTTGCTGGGATCAGAATTTCATGCTCTCCTCCACATACACCATGGGAAGAAAATTGACTAAAGAAAAACCATTGTGACCGGTGAGAATATAAGGAGTATAGTCCAGGATCTCATAGAGACAGGGTAGGTTACAAAAAAAAGTACCAAGATGCTTTTAGCTGCATACCACAGGTGCAGAAACAAAACTAACTGTATTCTTTGATACTGTGTTTCACAGCTATATTAAAAAAAAATAAATTAAAAAGATTAAACCAAAAAAAATATCCTTCAGGCTCAGGATCCTTTAAATATTAATGTTTCCTGGCATAATAGAACTGTAATCTTATTAAAAGTTGGTCCTAATTGTTCATATTTTACCAATCAGGTAAAAGTTTTGTGAATCAAGTCCTTACAGAGCAAATTTAATCCACATATTTCAAAGTCACCAAGAATTTATTTCCTAATAGAAGCTCTTATTACCAAATTGACTATTTTAGCAGAACAAGGCCCCAGCAGAGAGTAAAAATCATTTGTTTTATAAAAGGAAGTTCTGCTATAGTTATTCCAGAAATCTTCAGAAACTATTAGAGCACTATACAAAATTATCTATTTAAGAAACTAAAATTGATGGTTTTAGTACGCTAGATACTGGAAAAAAATTCAAGAGGTAATTGATTTGTTCCAGTAGAGCTCTAAAATAAGTCCCATTAGGTCAAGTAATATTTATAGAAAACAACATTGAGAGAAATCAGTTTTAAGGCAAAAATGGTTACACATTACGTAGCACCTTGTGAACTTCCATGAGCTGTTTGAAAATTGTGGTTTCCATAGATTAAATCTCAGATAAATGAAGCTGTGCTTGAATAACTTAAAAAATAATTTAGAGTTGCCTGTTCATGCTAGACCTTCACTGTAGCCAAAAAAAAAAAAAAAAAAAAAGAGAGATAAAGATTTCTTTACTGGGTTATTCAACACATTCAGGGGCTATTGCACTCCCAAAATCAAGAATGATTCAGGAACAAAATAGAGTAATAAGGAGTTAAGTTGTATATGATAGTATTCAACCTCCAGCCTTGTGACCAGATGTGATACCAGCAAAATATCTGTATTTCAGATTAATCCAGAATTGCAAAAAAGTTCAGTAAATTAGGTGGCTCAAGATACAACTTCTTGTGTAACTGATATCAGGTTTGGATAACAGATAGGCTGTAATTTAGATTAGCAGAACCCCTACATTTCTTTATTAACATGCTCTCCTCCATTGTAGTTTTCCTTAACAAAAGCTTAGCTTTGTTTCCCAGTAACTCAGATCTATGGTAATGTGGTCCCCACAGAGGAAAGAACAATTTCACCTTTGAAAAGGAAGATCTGTAAAAAAAATGAATAGAGTAGCATTGTTAAATGATAACTTTTAAGTATTAGACGGTAAAAGCTTACTGAGCCGTACTCAACAATCTGGCTGAGCTTCATCTGTCTGAATTTGGCCCATTGCTTTTGCCTAATACCCTAAACATTTTTGGCTCTGTAACATACACTTTTGAGTTGACAGTGTAACAGGGACGGAAAAATAGTTTGATAACTAATTAATATTTGTAAAGCATTTGTGTATTCCAAATGCTTTGGTTGTATAAAACAATTTAAAATTAATCTTTAGTGTAACAGGTTAATTGTCTGAATTGGCCATAAACCACAAAAATCTTAATTTTTTAGTAAATCTTTCAGCACGACAATGATTGTGTATATCGTTTTCTTCACACGAGTCTTCAAAAAAGGATAAGAAGTATGTAAAAAGCTTTGCAAAGCAGGAAGAAGACAGAAAGACAGAAAGACAATACAGAATAAACTGGACAACAAACTTTTCAGTTGAATAAAATGACTCACAATAATACATACAATAATAGAGTATGTCCTTTCTGCTATCTCTTTGAGAACATCCTGCTAATGCAGTCTTCTGATAGACGCTCCATGTAGAAGACATCAAAATAAATCTTGATATCTCTGACTGTGGTCTACAGTATTGCAGCAAAAAAAAGATCAAAAAAACCCCCATCAAAATGTCACAAGGAATAGATTTACTCAATGGTATTGGATCCACATTCCCCGGAACATGATAGATGCATAAGCATGCTGCATATACGAGACTCCCACATTATTTTTCTGACTGGTGTTGCCATACTGGCTTATTTATATACTAAAAAACAAAAAAAAAAAAAGAAAGAAAAGTGTGTTCATTCAACTGTGTTCATGAATTTAATTAAACTGATTTTAAAATGCAGGTAATGTTCAGATTAGCCTTCCATCCTGCATTCCAACCAGAATCTAGATTGCCTTCTGTACTCTTCCAACTTACATGATGATTTCCACAGGATTCAGTAGTGACAATGCTGTACATATCTGTAGACTATATTCAGATTCCATTTCAGTGACTTCTGGAAGAATCTATATCTACCTGTGTGTGAAACTGCCGATTCCTTACATCAGCACTGACAGTCCACAGGCAATTTAGTGAGGTAAACTAATTAGAAAATGTATTTTTGTCAAAAATGCTTCATTTGGATACTAAGGCATTTTAGATACCTGATTGCTCTTAGGCATTTCACAATATTCTCGGACAAAACAGACAAGGCTTTCATCACAGTAAGATGAAATCTGACCAAATATTTATCAGTCATTTAAAACTTCTGTGTGATTATTTGCTGCACTCTATATAGAATCATAGAATCATAGAATCATTAAGGTTGGAAAAGACCTTTAAGATCATCGAGTCCAACCGTCAACCCAGCACCCATGCCCATTAAACCATGTCCTGAAGTACCACATCCACACGTTTTTTGAACGCCTCCAGTGATGGTGACTCCACCACTTCCCTGGGCAGCCTGTTCCAATGCCTGACTACCCTTTCAGTGAAGAAATTTTTCCTAATGTCCAATCTAAACCTCCCCTATATGCTTTTATAAGTTAATTGTGTTAGCCTCTTTATTACATCCACTTCCCACTTCGACAGTGCACAAGAACTACATGAAATTGTTTCAAATCAATGTCGGACTTAGTGTGTTGAACTGATTAGTGGTTTGTTACTATGATTTTATATTCCAGCACTGTGAGCTCAATTGTTTTCCAGTGCATTGTATGCATTATTTTACAGCAAAGCTTCAGAGACTTTTCTGCTGCTGGGAGCCTCTTGCAAATTCATTCTGTTTTGAGTGGACGACAGGATATCAGCAGGGGATGACTAAAACCCAGCAATAACAAAAAACCCCTTTCCCTCTAGGAGACTCAAACTCAGCTGGAATGCAGACTTCTTGTTGGATGGGAAGGAATTTTTAATTATGTAGAAAGAATAGCTGAATAAAGGAGAAAATGTAAATAATTAACGACTGACTTCACCCTACAACAGCAAGAATTCCTCTTGATTATTTTTAAACAGAAAATAATTATTATAACATTTCAGAGTATAAGAAATAAACTGCTTTTTCAGGTACTCTTTTCTGTTTCCTAGAATAAAACACCCCAATGTGAGTGTGTCACTTAAACATTTGAAAAGGGAAGAAAATCCTCTGAGTCTCCTTATGCATATTCTGATTAGCTCATGGAAATGTCAGAGTCTTCGCACACGTAACTGGTGTATGAAAGTCTTCAGCAGTGAAAGCAAAAGGGAGGAAAAAAGCCTAAATAGTCCGCCTTCGCTGTAATCACGTGGCTTTTGTAATCAAATGGTACTATCCCGATTTAGAGAAGTTGAAGAGCTAAGTCCAGAATTAGAAGTTAATTGAAGAAACAAGACAACAGCTGTTAGAACTGAAGGAGGACTCTGTAATAGTAAATAGCTAGCCAGTATGCAATGGATCAGCCAAAGTGAAGAACACAAAATAGTGACAAAGGCAAGAAATTCAGAACTTCAGTATGAGCTGGCACATTGACGATGAATGTAATTTGTAGTATGATTATTTCTTCAAGATAAATTGAACTGGGTAGAGCATTGGGTTTCCTTCAAAAAGCCCAAACCCTAACAGCTAGAAAACCCTCCTTAAAGAGAACTAGGTAAGCTTCGTACAAAAATGTGGTGGGCACCTGAATTCCACGCTGACTTTCAGGACAGTGAAAGTGAGCTGGATTCCATCCTACAGTATTCCTCTTTTCTCCGAGTCCAGTATGTCCATGTCCTTCTTGTACTGGGGAGCCCAAAACTGGACACAGTACTCTAGATCCAGTCTCACAAGTGCCAAACTGATGGGAAGAATCACCCCCTGGACAAGCATGCTGATGCAGCCCAGGAGGCTGCTGGCCTTTTTGACAGAGGGGTGCATTGCTGGCTTTTGGTCAACTTGTTCACCAGAGCCCCCATGTCCTTCTCTGAAAAGCTGCTTTCCAGCTGTTGGTTTACCCAGCCTGTGTTGGTGTCTGGGTTTTTTCTGTTCCAGAGGTTGGAGTTCGCATTTGCTTTTTTTGAACTTCATGAGGTTCCTGAGGTTCTTTTAAATCCCCAAGTCAAATTACATTAAACCCTAAATGAACTGAATTTTTCATAGATTTTAGAAAAAAAAAAAAAAGAAAAGCCATGAAAACAGATTTTCATTCAGATGGTTCTTGGAAGCATTGCAAACCTGCGGGGCTGAATTCTATTTACTACTGAGTAATGTCTGAATGAAACTGGTGAGTCTAATAAACAGTCAAATAACCCTTGGTGCTCCCCATGCGATAAGTATTTTCAACTAATAGAAGGTCAGTAACTCAGATACATTTCTTTAGCCTCAAACGCACCATTTTGCTTTGACAAGGCAGCTGTGTACAGTTATTTCATTTTAGGAGGAAATGTAGGGCTGAACAAATCTCAATTATTTTTTGCAACTTGAAGCTTCTTAGATCAGGCATTTTCATACTGAAAGCAGACATTCTTATTTGTGAGCCTGATAGCTGTTCTCCTTTGTGATACTTAGCTTTATTTACTGCCTGTAGGCATGGGTAGCTACAATATTTCAGGAAAACAAGATGTTACTAGTATTTTTATCCCAGTTATGCACGTATCACCAGTAGAATATATTGCTTTCAAGTTCTCCATGGACCACAAATGGTGGCAGCCTAAACAGCCTTTAATCTTCTTATCGGCATGAATTTTACTCCTCTGCAAACTGTCAGTGCTCTGCCTGAAATGAAAAAAAAAAAGGAAACAGTCTTATTATTGCTATTATTACTTGCAGCACAGTTTCTCCTGCTGATGGCAAGGGTAATCAAGGTGATGGAAACCCACACACTTAATTCTCACTCAGTATATTAAAAGATGTCAAGAGACAAGTCCTGAGCTCCTTAACTCAGATAAACCTCAACTGAAAAAAGAGGCTACCTTTAACAGTAATAATAAGGTTACCTTTAATAATAATTTACACCTAAGATTAACTTAGGCACATAGTTGCCATTACTTTAATGAAAATTCAATACATTTTTAAATCTGGCTTTCAGTTTATATTTAGGTTGGTAATGCCATATATAAACTGAGTAAAATAAAAACCACAGTATTTTACCCTGCCCAGATAGCCAGACATTTAAAATAACACATTTATATGATAATGTTTAAGAATTTAATTTAGCAAATTGCAAAATTTTCTTTACCCTGATAAACTCTCTCTATATACATACATATAATTTAAACTGTGTTCTACAGTGCTTCAAAACATTGTCTGGGGAAAGATATAAGACCCTTTAAAGGTTAGTGAGAAGATGTATTCCCTGAGGAGAACAAAGGGAGAAGGAAGATCCTTAAGAGACACTGGTGAGGCATTTTCAAATGACGAGAACTGCTGGCAACACCAGAAGCAGCAGAATTAAGTGATCCTGTAACCTCTTATTAATGCTTACATCTTTGTGCCTAGCTCAAGCGTCAGAGACTCTGTGTTTTTGTTACATTTTGTTCATTATTTCATTTTTACCCTTACTGGCTTCCTATTGCTAAATCATTCAGAGCAAACTATACACTACACTAGAAAGTATGTCTGTAGTCCTTTCCGTGCATACCCTAGCACAGCACGAACTCTGGTGGAGACAGTCTAACCCGTGCAGAACATTGTCCCGCCTTCTCCTCAGAACCCTGGCATTGTATGAGTCCCTTCCTGTGGCTTGCCTGCCTGTAGACACCTGGGCTGTGATTGCCAGATGGAAGCTGAATCTGATGGCTTCAGGACTGAGGAGTCCCCCCGTCCCAGTCCCTGTCCCGTGCAGCCAGTCTGCTACAGTCCCCGACCGCGGGGCCAGCCAGGCTGAGCCGTGGCCCTGCTGCACACACAGCAGACACAGCCCACCACAAACAGCTCCCACATACACATGAGCAATACAAATGGGCTGAACCTGTTCTTACTTGCCAGCTGACTAGGCTCAGACTCAAAGTTTGCCAGCAGAGCTCACACCCAGACTCACACAAACACGAATCTGGACCCATGGTCCCTCCAGCAGCCAGCTCTCAGACCCCCAGGCTCCCAGTGCCTGGTCCCCCGGCCTATGGTCTTTCTAGTAGCTGGCTCCCAGACCTTTCACCCTGTTCTGGCTTGTACTTCCCTGGTGTCTCACACACACATCATACAAAAACAGAATAGAGAGCACCCTCAGCCAGGAAAATAGTTATGAATAGTGTTTAATAAGAAGACAGGGCAGACTGCAGTGATCAGCTGCAGGGCTTGGCCACACAAGGATATGACCAACAACTTATTTATACATAGCTGGCCCCTATTATCCACCCCTCCTCTCCATTTTGACATACTTCTTCCTTCCACATTCATCTTGGTCCCTCCTTTCCTCACCTTTGTCCCTTCCCTTAAACATCCCATAGTAAGTTTCACACTTTTTCCCAATTCCCTTCAAGCATCCCATAAAAAGTTTTACACAATCCCACAAGCCCCCTCAGATATCCCCAAATAAGTTTGCTCTTTCCCATGAAACCCACGGTAAACCTGTTCCCCACCCCTTCCTATCAGTTACAAAGTCCTGGTTGAACCTCCTCAAGGCCCTGAGTGGCTCCTCCAGTGGCCTGTCCATCAGTGATCTGAGCACTCTCGCCTTCAGGATTGTCTCTGTTATCTCCTACTCTTTAGGGTTTGTGTATCTGGGTGTGGTTTATTACTTCTCATGTCTCCCATCCTTGTTTTTTATGCTGAATAACCATGAACCAGATATCCCCACAAAACAGATGTCGTTCTATGCCAGGTAGCTACACAGTCTTTACTTTCCCCATATCTTTTACCTTCCACATATACCTTTCCATTCCATGCATCCTTACACAGATTTATGTCCATTAACTTTAGGCACTCAACAGAGTTTTCTCTATAGTCAAAGGTGAGAGGGAAATTTCAGTGAAAAATGCAGTTGTCTCAAAACTGAACCAGTTTCTAGGAGCAACTCTCTTTCTTGCCTTGAGAGGGAATCTTACGACTATTCTCCCAACTTGAGGAGGAATCGTGTCTCTTATAGGCTGATAAATGGGATGATTTCCTGAACATAGGAAAATCAAAAAAAAAAACCAAACCAACCAAACCAGAGTTAGATTTTCTAACTCTTTCTAAGATTTCTGGAGTTCATCAAAGTAATATATGAAACATGATTTCATGTTACAGGATTTAGTTAAGAAAAGTCTATAGCATAACAAAATAGTTACCTTCCTTGTTCAGTGTTTGTAGCACAGGTCACTAGGGCCTGGCAGCTGGAAACCTGACAGTATGTTAATGTAGTTGACCCAGAACCCTCCACTCTTCTTGTACATGCACAAACAGGTTTTTTCTTCCTTTTTTTTTTCTTCACTCTTTCCAGATGCATATCCCAAACAATCTTTCTCCTCCCTTGCTCACATTGGCAAGAGTTGGGAACCACTAGATTCAGACCAGCAAGATATTTGCCTTTGAGTGATGAGCAGACCTTGCGTCAGTGTGAAGTAGCGTTCCCTCCATATTCTGAACCATACATTGATCCCCCTCCAGCCCCAATGATGAATATGGTGCATCTCTGCTTACAATCTCAAAAAAAAAAAAAAAAAGAAACAAAACCTGACCAGTCAGATTTTGGCATATCCCTGACAACTGTGTCATGCTACAGTCATAGCGTGCCTTCACTCATGAAAATCTCTGTCTTAGTAAAGCTCAGCTTACAAATATGGCGAAACAAGAAGATTCTGCTTTGTACTTCTGCATGCTTTAAAAGCTGCCTGTGAAAGGCAGGGGTGAGGGCTGAAGTTAAGACAGTCATTGAGGAAAATGGGATTCTGGCATGAAGAACTGGATCAGCGCAACCTGCACTCACCTACCACCAGAGGAAAGAGTAACTTGTGGTCTTTTTAACTGCAACTGCTTTGCTCCTCTTTCTGTATTCCCACATTGTGTTCCCTCGGCTGCAGGCTGGCTGGCCAAGCTGATGGGAAAGTGAAGATAGGCACCTGTGCAGAGGGAAAAAGACTGCCTATAAACCAGCCCTGCCAAGGTCCCCAGCAAGATCCTCAGCTGGGATCTGACAGCCCACACCAGTGCTCAAAGCATCTTTAAATTTGATTATTCCTGCGTGTTCGTGACTGGAAAACAAAAGGTCACTTAAGTCAAATCTGGGTTGAGTCTCATGAAGTAGCATTGCAAACTATCAACTTTGACTAGAGTATTGCTAGTGACTTGCTGAAGTCTCACACTGCCTCTCTTGTTGGCACACAGCTCCTTTGGCAGCTGTGATGAGTGAAAAATCTCCCTTGGTGGCTTTTGCATGGTCATTTCTACTAAATTTCAAAAAGTGCTGTATTCTAGTGTGTGTTCCAGCTTGTTAGAGAAGGTGATAGATAATCCTGAGACAGAAGTCTGACCCTGGTTTCTGGAGAGCAAAGCACTGCATACACATAAATACACAACTGTCAGAGCTGCTCGTGGGAGTACCTCCAGGTAACTCATAGCAGGGTGCCAAGGGACTTGGTCTCAGAGAGTATCTATGACAGACCTACATATACTTGGTGCCTTTATAATGACATGTATAGCCACACAAACAGCACTCAGGAGATCAATGACCCAGGCTATTATAAGACTAAGAAAAATTACTCCTGACAAGGGACAGGTTATACACTTGCCAAGATCCTCTTCTTGTGCATGTTACACCTGGTATATTGACACTCAGCAGTGAAGACGAACGACTGAGATACAGGTCCTGAAGGACCCACCTCTGTCAGGAATACCTCCATGCCATGACACGGGCTGGTGGTGATGGATGTCCAGTCATTAGATGCCTCTTACGAGTCTTTTCATTGCTTTGAAGTGTTTTTGCAGTGTAACTATGGGAAAAAAATCAGTTGAGCACAGGGAAGTATTTTTAGACAGGGTGTACAATACTGTAAAGCATCCTAGAAGTTGTTCAGAGTGCCTGAGAAATACTATCTTGGATATACCTTGTATAATCAGATAGTGCCTAATATAACATCATTTTCCCCCCTTTATTTGCTGCAGGAGATCAAACAGCTGTTCATGGTAATAACTTAATTTGCTCTCTGGTTACAATAATTAGAAGAATCCATATTCCCCTCGGAAGCAAGCTGTATTGCAGTAGTTGCTCAATGCGTTATAACAACACTCACCATGTTGGCTGCTTCTGTCAGGAGGAAAGCAGCATGAGCTCTTCCCAAGGAACACAGTCCCATTTTACTTCACATGCCCTGGCTTTGTGCCACATATGGAGGAATTCATAGGCGAAACTGTTATGTTCCTTGAAAACTAATGTTCATAGAAGTTGTGCATTACAACATTTGGATTAATTAGTTATTGCTAATATTTTCTTTAATTCATACAGGCGTAAGTCTTAAAATTGAGGAGGTGCATGAGAAGGGAAAGTGAGTCCACTGTTTAAAAAAAAAAAGTAAATATTTACCCTCCAGAAGAATTGCTCATCGCTTCCCTTTTACCTTGCTTGGATGTATTTTACTGCTTTTTCCCCTACACAGCATGATCCAAATTTCTCAAGTTAAATCCACTTAAATATATTGCTTCCTCTTCGATGTCTTTTACAAAGAAGACACTAACATTGAAACATTCATCTGTAGTGTTTATTCTTTACTGTTTTAATTATTCTGCATTAAATATGGGACCGTAATACCAGCATTTAGAAACTTCATAAAAATAATAACAGCCATACCAATTATGAGTTTGAAAATCCATAATGAGGTGACTACTCATAATCTCGCAGTCAGAGACCTTTAACTGTGATTTTTTTTTTTTTCCTAGAAGTCTTACATATTGGAATTTATAAAAGCCTTGCCTCTTTTCCCTGCAAACACATGGTAAAGTTTCAAACCAGCCCCGCTGATTTACATGGCAGTTCTGTAAGGAACTCTGCAGTGGCAGTCACGGTGTTTTGTTCAGGGGATACATTTCTTGCTAACTCATTACTGGAAGTTTGAAAATGCCTTGAAAGAAAACAGGCCTCTCCTTTCATCCTTCCAAAAGTTGAGGGAGAAAGAGTGTGTGCTATCATTACAGTCATGCAGTTTTTCTTCCCATCTAGCTAAATGTTGGCCTTTTAAAAATCCTGCTTAAAGATGCATTTTAACAGCACGTGTCAAAGGCAGATTCTCAGGTGAGCTGGATGGTGTGGAAAAGTAGATGTCAAATAGTGACTTACAGACATAAAAACATGGAAAGTGTGAAGTTGAGAAACCACACTTGTGTGTTAATCACAAATGGACTTCAAGAAAAGTTGGAGAGTTTAATCTCTTCTTTGTACTTTTGGTCTATTTTTGTTCTGGAATGAGGGAAAAGTTGGTTTCACCTTTCAGTTCTTATGCAACAGAACAAATTTAGAAAAATGTTTACATTTCTTCCTGAAGGTTTTTGCTCTGACTATGGCTATTATAAAAGTGCTATAACAACAAGAGTTCAGAAAAAAAAATGTTTCATTTCCCTTATGTTGTGCAAATGACAGCACTGTGTGCATATCCAGTCCCCTCTGCCGGCACAGCTCAGTGAGGTTTAAGCTGAATAAGAGGCCCTCAGTTGGTTCTCCTTGCTTAATAACCACATTCTCCTAAAACTACCGGTTTTCTGTCTCATGGGGAAAAAAAAAAAATCAAAGGGAAAAAGAGAAGTGAAGAGATGGAGGAAAGCATGGACCATAGGCAAGGTTAGTTCACTTGCCAGCTCTTTGAAGAAGGAAGCAGAAGGCAGCAAAAGCAGAGCTGTGTCATATAATTTTTGTTGTTTCCTCTGCATTTCCAAAGTGCCTTGGCTATTTGACCTCTAGCAGATAGGTGCCGTAGCCATTTTTCAGCAAAAGCCTTATTGTTATATGCCACTTTTAGAACTGTATTTCATAGTGAATGGCAAGACAAACTTTCCCTACCAATCTCCAAAACAACTTGCAAGCAAAATGGCAAGCTATCACACTATCATTCTCTTAATTTCTCTTTCTGAGGCTCACTTTTACATGTTTGTTTTTAATCATGCTCTCTCAATGGTTGTTGGTGCTACTTGACCTTTAAATGTCAAAATCCATTTGAATGGCATTTACTGTGAACTCTGAAGCCATATACCATATGTGAATGGCTAATATACATAAGAATCAAGAGACATATTTCATGATGCACAGCTAGGCTTATGAATTCATTTTATTATTCCTATCACCTCCCCACCCCCATGAAAATAAATTTTCAACTAGCTACTGCTATTTTAAGAAGAGAGTAGGGAGAGTATATACAGGCAAGCTGATTGACATAAGTCAGCTAACTCTTCCAGCTAAAGGTCTGAGTCTGCAAGCTGTTTCTTGTGGGTGGATCTCTGTGCTTAGATTGAGAAGCCTGCAGAATTTAAACTGAAATCAGCTGTAGCTAAGCTATAAGGCATAAACTCTTACTTTAAAAGTTCTTGAAGTGAAGAGCCACTCACAAAGTGAAGTCACTTTACATACCGTTATTACCACTTTCTGTTTGCTCTTGATCAGTTTTGACATACAAGTATTCTCTGTATTTTAATTTTTTGTGTTTGTTTCACATTGGGCAATAAGAAGAGGTTTCCATCACTGCATCTAACTGGATGAAATCTGAACCAGATATCCCATTTTTTTCCTTGAAAAGTTATGGAGAAAGGCAGAGCAGGGGAGGCAGTCATGAGGAGGGAACTGAAAATATTCCCAGTACAGTCAACAGTTTCATTCAGGTTCATGTCTCTAACCCAAAGCTGTTTGGCAATGATTCAGTTATAATAGATGTTCTGTATCCATTTCAGCTAGGACAAAATCTGCTATTTTGTCCAGTCCTCATGCCAGTAATAAAAAGAAGATAAAAGGTCCCCTTCCTCCATCAATTACTGAAGCAGAACGTGACAGATTTTGAAGCCATTTAATCAAAACTATGCCCGTGGCATGCTGCAGACGAGAGTACGGATTTCCACTTGTGGCCGTCCTTTTGCTTGCAAAGGCAGACTGGCCTATTTTACCCATTGGAAGGTCTTTCTGCCTAAGGAGAAGAGCTTTATCCTTCAGGAAGGGAGAACGAAGAATACTGATTAACTTGCCACTATTTCTCTCACTCACTTGGTCTAGAGTGGCAGAAATGGCTGTCACAGAGAAAGAGGATCAGGGCTCTGCTGTGTTGCAGAAGCAGTCCACAGCCTGAACAGCCTGCAGGAAACTAGTCAGCGTAGAAATCTGGGTAGACCATCTTGCTGGGTGGCCAGCCAATAAACTCAAATAATCCCATTTTTTGTTGTACAAAAAACGCAAGCATGCACAATTTCCACCATTCATTCAATTTTCATGTTTCATCTTTCTTAGTTAGAAGGCATGGACTCATTTGCAGGTTTTTACTGGTGATGCCTGTCACGTTGAGATGGAGACACCTCTAGAACATGACAGAATTCTAGTACTTACAACACCCACAGGAAACAGTTGTTATCCCACAGGCAAGTGAGAAATTGAGTCACCGTATCATCATCATCTCCTACAGCCCAGTCGAGTGTCCTAATTATAACATCATTCCCTATTCAGAATCATCTAAGTAAAATGAATCCTTAAAGGTAAGTACTTCAGTAGTATTGCAGAGCCTTGCTGGCACAAGCAGCAGTCTCACATTTGAACTACAGACATCTAGGCTAGATCACGACCTGCAGGATGACCTCAGGAGGTACTGCAGGGCTAAGCAAGGGCTGTTCAATAGTCCCCTGATGAACTGCCTTATCCTGAAGTAAATCATAGAATCATAGAATAGTTTGGGTTGGAAGGGACCTTTAAAGGTCATCTAGCCCAAACCCCCTGCAGTGGGCGGGGACATCTTCAACTAGATCAGGTTGCTCAGAGCCCCGTCCAACCTGACCTTGAATGTTTCCAGGGATGGGGCATCTACCACCTCTCTGGGCAACCTGTGCCAGTGTTTCACCACCCTCATCGTAAAAAATTTCTTCCTTATAGCTAGTCTAAATCTACCCTCTTTTAGGTTAAAACCATTCCCCCTTGTCCTGTCGCAACAGGCCCTGCTAAAAAGTCTGCCACCATCTTTCTTATAAGCCCCTTTAACTATTGAAAGGCTGCAAAAAGGTCTCCCTGGAGCCTTCTCCAGGCTGAACAACCCCAGCTCTCTCAGCCTTTCTTCATAGGAGGGGCGTTCCATCCCCCTGATCATTTCCATGGCCCTCCTCGGGACCTGCCCCAACAGGTCCATGTCTTTCCTGTGCTGAGGACCCCAGAGCTGGACGCAGCACTGCAGGTGGGGTCTCACCAGAGCAGAGTAGAGGGGCAGAATCACCACTCTCAACCTGCTGGCCACGCTGCTTTTGATGCAGCCCAGGATGTGGTTGGCCTTCTGGGCTGCGAGCGCACATTCTGTGCATGCGATAGGGCACGGCTGTCACTGGCATCTTTCCACCCAGCCATGCAGAGCTCCCTCCTCTGTGTTCACTAGTATGCATACTGACCCAGCGCTACATAGGTTTACTGAACCTTCCTCCCAGTCAAAGGAGCTAATTTGATTACTTAATGGCCTTTAGAAAACAAATTTTTAAAGTAATCATCTATTCTTAGCTGAACCACTTCTCCTTTCAAAAATGTTTTCCCAAGAGCTCAGAATGAATGGGATGTTGTCCACAGAGCTGTACAGCTTGCCTGCAGTTTCCACCCACCATCCTGAAAAACGTACCTGATGGTAGTTAAAGGTATAAGCAAAAAGCAAGAAAATGCTCATATTACAAAAGCAAGAAAATCCTCTTTCAGTTAGGTGGCTGTCACAGGTATTGCAGATTTTTGTGGTTTTGTCATATATTAGCCTGAAGTTTTCTCAGTGGGTGCAAATCTCCGTGGGCAGGCATACTGAACGTGCACTCCCCCCTGAGCACCATTGCACAGGGAACACTGGTAGTGGTGATGGCGATAGGTACTCCCAGAAAGCAATACCTGTATTCCCCCGTGCTGAAACCACTGCTTTTGGCAGCTGAAACGGTGCCTTCTACCTGCAAATTCAGAGAGAAAACCAAGACTCATAAATAGAATACAAGTCATTATAAGTCATTAAAAACCTTTGGTACGAAGTATTTACCACAGATCTGTTTTCATGGGGTTTTTTTTGAAAGTAAAGTATTTTAGAACAATAAGCATCAACATTTGGTACTGTGTTTCCATTTTTTTCCATAGCAAATAGGGTCCTTATTCCAGGGAAGCTGTAATCCTAGGCATGGTGCATGTCCTCTAAGCTGACTTCGATTTCCTACCTTTCCTACCATAAAACTCAAGCAGCTTTTCTCAAAAAAATCTGCATTTCTCAGGTTTGTCATGCCACTACCCACTTCAGAGCCAGGTGCTTCAAAATAAATTCAGCATTCAACTATGATACTGGCATCTTTAATGCTTTCACTGCAGTCTTAGTTTAAAAATGCAGCTCAAGATGTGTACAAAAAGAAAAGGCTTATTTGATAATACTGTCATACTCGGAGAGAAAATCTACTGGTATTTCTGCACCACTGTAGAAGCCTAAACTTAATCTTCCCGAGAGTCACCAGCTTGACTAGTCAGCTCATAGACAGAATACTTTTGATATCACTGTTTTGTTAAAATTGTCAAAATTACAACTTCAGGCTCTTTACTATCAGTTGTATTTAAGGTCAGTGAAAAAGCAGAAGAGGGAGACTGACCTGTTACATTTAAAGTAATGCTTCATGGGCTACAACAAGAGAAAGAACTGACCCAGTAAGAGCATCAGTCCCAGGGATGTACATATTAGAATTGTTGATTTGCCAGGGAGAGGGCGAAAAGGTTACAGAAAACCTCTTCAGCATTCTTTATTAAGGAGACCTTTTCCTTTCACTTGATTATAATTATTCTCAGTCTTCTTATATACACATACATTTCATAACGTAAAGTGGTATTAAAAAAAAAACCTATTTTCTCTAACCATTCCAGCAGAGCATTTTCTGTTTGTCAAACACCAAAGAATTCTGGATGACTGTGGAAAACATGTATGTTGTCAATGTACGTGCAGTGACATCAGTGATGCATTTACTTCTGCACTGTAGAAAAGTCTATGAACAAGCAATCATCAAAAGGCTGAACTGTTCCAAAGACATTTGAGGGATCTGAAACGGCATACAGCAGAGAATTTTCTGGTTAAGCTGCAGTTCTTCATGAAGTGGCCAATAGCGGAAACGGAAGCTCTCCCCAGAAATAGCTTCCCTACTTGGTGTGGATAAGATAAAGCAGAGTTGATGGGAGCTCTCCACTGTTCCTGGCCATCATCCTGATAATTGGACTACTGGCTGGCTGGCTTAGGCTTCCCCACATTCAGCATCTGAGTGCTGCAAATCTCATCCTTCAATTTCTAACTTTCCCCATTTAATGTACAGAGAGCATCAGTGGAAAATTTAGCATTGCAGATTCCCCTTCTGAACCTAACCTTCAAGCCCTATATAATTCAGGCCCTCTTTGAATCTACTCTGTAAAGGCCTTTGAAAATCTGTCTCTTAACGTAAACTTTAACAACACATTCTGTATTATTTGCTGTTTCGCCTCTTTTTAATATACCCTTGAAAACATCTCCAGGAAACCTCTGGATACTGTTAGACAGTCTTTGCACAGATATGTTGGGCAAGTACCTCTGCTACGCTTACACTCCACAGCTCAAAAGGAACGCCAAAAGCGTACAGGTTTACTTTAGAACAACTTCCCTCTCTTTTTCTTTATATGAGAATTCAACCAGTCCATTAAACTTGTTAAACTTTATCTCTGCAAGTAAATAAATTACGCCCTCAGCAAGCCTCTTCTCTTCTGTAGGAGAAGTATCTTCCTTGCCTCTGAGAACATTTTTAGATTTAAAATAGTCCCTCAAAGGTATTTCTTAAGTAAACCTTCCAAAGGCTTTTATAGAGTAACCTTCCTCCCTCCCCCTGCTTTGTACCAATGCTTGTTTTAAACTGAAGTTTATAGGAAGTTTAATACTACAATTTTTTTATCGAAATGCTGAATTTTCCCTCAAAATAACTCAAGCCAAAGCTTGTATGGACCAGTTTTGTCTTTCATTTCATAAATCTATTATTTAGATTTTAGGAGGGATTGTTTGGGGTTTGGGATTTTTTTGTTGGTGGTGGGTTTTTTTAGCACATCATAAGAACTTTGGCTGGGAAAGCAGCAGGGTGCTGTTTGTCCTCTGTAGTGTTAGCATGCTCTTTTTTCCATTTTCTGGATCTTTGGGTACAGATCGTTCCTTCTTTCCTCCATGGTAAATGCCATGGGCACTGCTCCTAAATGATAGTTCCCTGAGACCAGACAAGTAGTCCATAGAGCCGCACTAAGCAGTAAAATTCAAGTAATTTCCAGTTAAAATTTTGATGGTGAGAGGAGAGCAGGCAGATAGTTCAAGAAGGGCATAGCAGCCATTGCTGCGGCCAGCGCTGGCATTAGGAAACAGATGGTGCTGGAAAATTACCAGGCTGGAAAATAATAAATGAACTCTTCTACGGCTCAGGCTTGCAGGTGACCAACTTTAATAAAATGAGATGAAAGAATAAGTTTGCAGTACTGTGAAATGCTGCGGTGAGAAAGTATGTGCTGCAGATACCAGAGAATAGAAGAACAAGCAATTAAAGGGATTAAGCAGGCAGAGGAGACTACTAGGAGGAGAAAGACAGGTATTCTTGCCAAGGTTTTTGGAATATCTGCCATGAAAACTTCTATAAATCCCTCCACCGAACACCAGCCCAGAGGGACAGTGTGAAGTGCCAGATCACTGCAGAGGCTTTAGCACAGGTTCACATCTCACTTTAGCACAGGTTGACATCTCTTCCACCTCTATTCTCTTCTTAGCCTTTCCAAGAAATGCTAATTGCAATGATGTCCACATAGTGATAAAATAGGCCAACAATGGAGAATGCTCTGCCGTTCCAAGACATGAGATACTGTCAAAAACTGATATCTAACATTAAAAGCATTCATTGTTGAATTTTCTCCTAATTGTCCCACCTCCAAAATGTGTGGCTTCAAGCTACATGTGAGGTCTCCACACGAAGGCCGGGGAGCCAGAGGGAGGACAAAGTGCATGAACCCACCACTGTAAGGTAACTCGTACACACGTGCCATGTGCTAAAACTGTAAACCCTGGACTGCCAGTAACAATCTGGGGCATGATAATCCCTTAATGAGCAACAGCAGGTGCTAAAGTGCTTAAAGTAAATCACTCCTGCATTTTAGCAAGTTCTTATTTATGTCATGGCTATCAACAAGTGCAAACCTGACAGGACTGCCGGCAGCCAGCGACCTCTGCCACTGAGGGCTGGGAGCTGCAGGGGATCCCCAGGCAAGCAGGGCAGGGCGGGCAGGCGGGCAGGCAGGCAGGGCGGGCAGGGCAGGCGGGCA
>JASVER010000031.1:3770478-3967138 GCA_030449065.1 Oceanodroma leucorhoa | reverse complement strand
CATCCCACCGCACCAGTCAGGAGCGGAGCAGCCGGGGGCACCGGGGGCAGCCCCGGACATTGGGCACCTCCCTGGGGACGGGGACAGCTGAGGCTGGGACAGGACATCAGCCTGCAAGTGGGGTTGGGGATCAGGCCCAGTGAGGGGAACCAGGGTCATACACAGCCCAGGGTTGCAGAGGCACCCATCTAGCCAAGGAATTTGAGTGTGGTTTCATAATACCAAGTTTTTGCTCTTCTAATTTTGATTGGGTTGGAAAGAGGTATTTTTTCTGTCTCCAGCAAGAATTTGGTTGATTCGGATTGTTAGGAATTCCCATTACTCCTCCAGTTTAGCACATCTGTGGGTACACCCAGAAACATTGGCCCCTTAATGTTTTCATACAAATTGAGAAACATCAGCCGAGGCAGCAATGAGCACAGCACAACACAGTAAATTTTGACTCGGTGCTTCACTGCAGATGTCCAGAGTAGGAAACACAGCACAGACATATGGTCTTCCACCCCGCTCTTCACCCCTCTCCTCACCAGCCACGCGAAGGACGCACGGTTCTTGCACCTCTCCAAGCCACGACGGCTGCAGCGGCACAGGAGCAGCGTATGTCCTCGCTGTTCAGGTGCCAATGAGAGACCAAAGGCTTGGCCTGAGGTGTTATTTCTAATGGCAGTCTAAGGCAAGGCAGATGATTTCATCCAAAAAATTTTAAGTGTTTTTGGACAAATTATCCTTGCCCTAGAAATATATTACACTAATGAAGTTACGCTGTCAGCCACTGCAGGCCTGGCAGGACTTGAGAACTATTTTAATCCTCCAAGAACACATTTGCCCAGCCAATAATTTGACTTGTCATTAGTAAATTCCTAGCTCAGCTTTTTAAGAGACAGGAACACACAAAAAAGTATTGATCTCTAGGTTATTGATTCCTATCATGATTGCATCTGATTTCTTCTAAAGTCTGTAGCAAATTGATCTACGGGCTATATTTTCCCATCTGTATATTGGAGCTCCTCAGGCTTTAGAGAGGGCTTTTTAGAATAATGCAGCAGCTTGTTGCTTTGATTTCAAAAGATCATGGAGCTTGCCAAATCTCTTCAAAGGGAAGGAAAAAAAAAAGGCAATTTGTCCTTGTAAGTACTGATGCAACAGGAGAATAGTTCCGTGGGCCTTGTATAGACAGTGCTTAAAGAATAGGTCCTCTGTTGTGTGCTTGGCTGTTGCAAGAGGAAAAGATCACCCCAAAGGAGAGTCAAATTGCAGCTCAGACTCTCTACTGATCTTGGGCGACACTCTCCCTAACCAGACCAAGAAAAATAAAGATGTTTTCAAGAACAGGATTCAACCTACCTAGCTACATGTTAGACAGGTTATTCTGAATTTGTCATCCTATATTCTCTTTCTAGTCAGTGGAGAGAAACCCAGTAGATGCGTCATCTGATCCATTTTAAGCATCTTTGTTAGAATGAGAGGAACTGCTCTCTGAAGGTGTCTATTTTTTCCCATTGACTACACATGGAGTATACAGTGATTAGCTCAGACTTAGATGTATGACTTTTAAGCCCCAAGTTGGAACAGATGATTCCCACACTTATATTTCCTTCTTTTCCCCTTCTGCTCTATTTTTTAAGGTGTCGCAGTATCTAGCACAGGACGAGTCAAGGGGGCACACCCTTGTTGCTTCATCCTTCCCCCAAAATAACCCTTCAGCTGTGCATGATTCCTCTGCCCCCCAGCCTGCATTGCTCCGTTACACCACATCATGCCTTAGCAGATTCCCCACAAGACACCTGCTAGTTGTGAGGAGGGGTCAGACAGCTGCTGGAGGAAGCGCCTGTTGTACAGAGCAGTGGGGGAGCAATGCGCGTCCTCGGCCACACCTCACAAGGGGTCCTTCTCTTTTCATGGCTGGCATTTTTTCCTTCAACAAGATTTGCACAGCAACTGGTGACACTGCTGGGCTGTGTTCGTTGGGAAATACCCCGGCATGAATCTTTACTGGTAATTCTTTTCAGTAAGGTGCAGCAGCCACAGCTGTTACGTTTCTGCACCAGCATAGCACCAATGTTATCCATTTTCATTGTAAGACAAAAGAAAACCCATTTGATTTAGGTCAGGCTTACTTAGGCTCATTGTGTTTTTACCAGTTGGCTTCCTTCCAGCACTGGTGTATTTATCTTCTTATCACTTTTCAGGACCAGAAACATACTATTCTCCCCACTTTACAGATGGGTTCCTGAAGCAGAGTTCACCTTCTCCCAGGCAACAAAGGGAGGGGTGAGGAAGTTACATGGGAACCAGAGCGTAGGAACTTTACCAGCCTGGAAATGAAGCTCTGCTGCTTATGTCAGGGATGACAGCACCAAGTCTTTGATATGGAATCCTGATGGAGTAGTGGCGATCCTCAAACATGTGCCAGGCCGTGGCAACAGAGCACTCCCAGCTGCAAAATTTGAAGAAACTGCATTGCCTACACCTGGAAGCCCAGCTCTAACTCAGGAACTGCCGGGGTACTTCTGGGCATGAGCACAAGCAGGTGATTAGCCTCTCCTCGCTAGGTGTGCTGAAGCATCTGCCACAGTCAGTACTGTGTTCTCAGCCCTGTTTTGTCCCTGGTTATAATGGGCAAAGGAACCTCAGCTGGGGGTAGTGCCCCTCAAATAATCTGCCTTTCTAGAGGGAGAACTGGAGATGCTCAAAACCATCCTGTGCTAAGGGGAGCAGGCTACTCAGTCTGCTTCTCAGTCCTCAGCTCGATACTGTGGGTGGACAGAGTGCAACTCCTGTTACCGTGTTACCACCATCAGGCGTACATCTCTCTTCCCATTTCTATCAGGTGATGTGCTGACATCTCTGGTCATGGCAAGGATGTCTGAGAGCTTGGTAGAAAGAGTCACAAGCACCATGGGAAATTTCTATGAAATAATGGCAAGGGCACAGCTAAGCCAGCTAGCTGTTACCTGCTCTGCCAGCCAGAGGACACTAAACACACCTTGATTCTCCTTCATGAGAAAACTCGTGGAGTCTTGACAGTCTTAAAAAGATTTAAAGAGGAAGGGGGAAAAATTAAAATAAAAGAGGATGCTGCCAGCTACACAGAGCATGCCACATGGAGGACAGGGCTGTGGTCGGAGCCACCTGCATGACAGGCAGCGCCCAGAACGGGTTCATTCCCGTTCCATTAGCTCAGCTTTTGCTGGTTCTTGCTGAAAGGACAGCACAGCCTGGGTGAGCCCTTTCTGTGGAGTGGTGCATGGGTCTGCATGCAGAACCACAGGGAAAGCCTGATCCCATCTGCGTGCTGCTCCTGTAGGCATGAGATACTCAGCTGGGCTCTACGTGGTTCTTAGTCAGCAGTTTACGGGACAGATTAGTGAAGTTCAGGAGAACTGGATTCCAAGCTGTAACCTACAAGGAACTACATGCAATGTTTATATCTTTGGAAGAGAGGGTTAAACTGATCTGCCAAGTTAAACAACATACTGCCACCTTTGAAAAGCCTCATTATCCGGTCTAGAAATGTCTGTCATTAGGGTGACACTTGTATGTAAAGAGATAAAACTGTTGCAATTAGCTGTGATTTTCATCCACGCACTTTACTTCTGCTTCCAACCAGAGTTAGTTCAAATTACTGTGTTTGTTTGACACCAGCCTGGCAGCAACAGCACAAGCTTAATGACATAGAGGCTTATTTATTTATTTGCTTGTTACTGTGTCTGAATCACATTTCTAAAAGTGCCTGCGCAGCATCTTCCACTACTGCAAATGTATTAAGACTAAATTATGCATCTCACCTTTACCGGTGGAGATGGAATATCATAGAAATTTGGGAAGCTGTGAACTGTACCACCTAGTCAGTTATTTATATGGAGAACCCATTAAACAAAGTATTTAAGCAATGAAATATCTTGCGTATAGTTAATAATACCCTGAATATGAAGAAGCTCATCACCCAAGTTCTCTGGAGTCTGTGGTTATGCTGCATAATTGCATAATAATCAACCACACAGTCAATGCCTATCCAGTAAACATTTTAATTTTATTCTATCATAGAGGAATACAGTGGTGCTATACTGATTTATTAAAAAGAAAAATCATGACTCAACACCCTCTTAAATCATGAGACTTGAAAAAAAAAGGTATTTCGGAAAATAATAAATGTTTGCTTACCAGCATTTGAGTTTTTTAATTCATTTTTTCCAGCAACAATACAAGTAAATACTTAAAATGCTGTAGTTACCTCAAAATCATGACTCATCTGAAATCAGTGGAGTTACATGAGTAACCACGTAAGGGAAGCAATACTCTCAAGTCCCAAGAGTTAGGATATAAAATTTCTCGGTCCATCAACTAAAGGCACTTACACACTACAACCAGTACATCTGGAATCCCAATTACATTCTGAGCTGCAGGAAGAAGTTTGGCTGGATTCAAACCTTCAGCTCTAATCCTATCTTCCTCTGACATTTAGCTCCATTCACTCACTGATCACAACTACCAGCAATTCAATTTCCCATTTTTGTCTTCAGATTTGTCCACTGTTTAGAATATGATGCAGAGACTTTAGAGGAGACCGAATTTACTTTGTAACGGTTAGCAACATTACAAAAGATCACCCTGTCATGAAATCAGGGAAAAACCAGACATCACTACACTCCCATCTCTATTTTAAATAAACCTAGCTCTGTGAGTCAGTCTTCCATGCCTAAAATGAGAATGATAGTACATACTGTGCTTTGAAGGATTAATTACTCCTAAATGTGGTGAAATATTCATAAAGAAGCTATTGTGCAAAGACATGTAACTGTTCATTGCTGCAAATGTAAACAAAACCCTTTCACAGCACAGCATAATAGTAGTGAGAAAAGTCCGCATAAGATAAATCCAGGAATCTCAAAACACTCATCCATCCAACACCACCAAACCAAACAAAAAAATCCAACATGGTTTGGGTAAGCTAGCAGTATAAAAGTTTTATTCAGGTCCAAAAAACCTGTCTTTTTGCTGTTGCAAAGAAACTTGAGTCATCAAACTTAATCATCAGGGTGCCCTTATTTTCAGAAAGGTGGCAGGAAAATGAAATGCCAAGTAATTTAAAGAGTACAGAACTGTAACCATTTTGCACAGCAAACATTACAGCTGGACACACAATTAGAATGGTCAAACACATGTTTTAAGGCTTAATTATCATACTACCGAGTTTCAAATCCTGAGCTTGTGCCTGGTAAGCTGAAACAGGGACTGAGAAGTACATAGTCTGCTCCTCAGGCCATTACTGTAGCAAACTGTACCAATAGATGTATTTTCTTAGGCTCCAAAAAAAAATGTCTCTTTTGAAGTCCTCAGTGAGGACTACCCATGAGGGAAGCATCCGAGTCCCCTGCTGTGAATCAATGCCATTCTGCCACATTTGTGCAATGTTTCCAGTTATTTTGAGGTGCTACAGGGACCGGACTTAAGTGCAGTGACTAACATTTGATTCAGAGACAGCAGTGGTAAATGTCTGCTGCATGAATCCAAGAACTGGATATTCTTCACTACTGCATATGTCCCTTGTCTTTTAAGCCAATAGGACCATTATGGTGATTTTTCCCCTCTCCTTCTCTACAATGACAAATGCCAGCACAATCAAAATTTGGAAACTTTCCATGTGAAAAACAGGAACAGAAGAGTGCTAACCTAATCAGCTGTGCTATGCTTTCAACTGTGACTGTGGGGAAAAAACTGGCCAGGCAGACCACTCTGCTTATGAAAGAATGATACCAGATGCATCATGGTAACATTAGAAGTATCTGTAATAAATTTCATACTATGCAAGAGAAAAAAATGGGATTTCCATACTGAATATGCTGTACAATACTGCAGGTCGTCTTTCTCTGCATTTTAGAATGACATCACTGATTTTTTTGTATGAGTTTAATTACAGCCTCACTATAATGCTGCCAGTAATGAGGAACTATTAGTACTGCTCTTAAAGAGGCAAAAAGCTTTATTAGATACTGCAAAGAGCTAGGGATGCTCTTAAAAATAATAAAGGGCAGTCAATCAATCACATTTGCTCTGCGAAGAGCTTTTAAGATGTAACCAGAGGCTTGAAGCTTCATTACCAAAACATTTCTCCTGTTGCCACTTAAAAAACTTCTGCTGAAGTTTAATGACTAAAATGTAGGTAATGAAACTGTAACAATAATTGCATGCTTAAGAATGAAAATACAACATAGTTCTACTTTCATTGAAGAGATTACTTTAAAGACTGGCACTATTCTGGATCCTAAAAATGCATGGATGAGTGCCACTGAAGAATACATAGAGATTTTTATAGAACCAGACTGTGGATACAAACGTTCACCTGAGAGTTCAAATTTCAAATAGCAACATACCAATATAAGGAAACATAACGTGTATATACTGTTTAAAAGAAAGAACACCTCCACAAGATAGGCTCTGAAGAATCCTTAATAAAAACTGCCCAATTTTTCTTTCATTTCTCCCCATTACTAGTGCCTAAAGTAGCTGGAAATGGTGCTGTGCTTCTAAACCATGGAAACAAAGTGGTGGTCAACACAGCATCAGTGGCAAGCCAGCTTTCAAAAAAGTTAAATTTGGAGGTGTATTGTCTTCTCTGCTAGAGTAAGAAAGCTCATGGAATATAAAACAACTTTACACTGTAAAGGGACTCTATGGTATGGTATCATGTAAGAAATCAGACTGGCTAGTAAACTATGCTGTCGGTCTTTTTAAAAGCCGAATGAAAGGCATGTTCATCTGTACCAACATCAGACTACTTGAGAGTCTCTCTTTGGTGCCTGTACTGATCAGGGATGCCCTTGGATGGATTTTTTTATCTGAGATTTACCATTTTGTCTGGTGAGATAATACTTCAGGTTACATCAGTCTGCCTTTTTCTTCTTCTTGGTTGAGAGGTCAAAAATGTTAGAGGCTTGTTTGTTTTCAATGGTTGCTGTGCAGTCAAAAAGTTCAAGGATCTACCCAGTGTATAAAGAAATTAGATGTTTTCCAAGGCTGCCAGCTCCCTGACACCCAGAATCACTGATGAGAACCAGAATGAAAAGGGTGAGAGATCACCAGAACAAAGATGGCAACTAGAAGAACAATTCCATTAAGCAGAGGAACACTTACATTAAGGCTGCCAAGAAGACATGCCAATCTGGGTTTGGTATTATAATATGGCACACATACATTCATTTTTGATTTAGAAACTTTCAGTTAGATTAAATTTTTTAAAAAGTGATTGGAAGTTCTTGGCATTAATATTAAATCAGTGCTTTAGTTTTGGAAGCTGCTTCACTCCTACAGTCTTTTTAATCGATCCTTTTTGGGAATTAACCATCTTCGGGTTTCCCGGAACACTGTATCTCCCTCTGAAATAAAATGCGTGAAGTTAGTCATCAAGTGTCACATTCCTGTAAGCTTTAACTGCTAGAAATTTGCATGCTTTCTATATTTGCATAACTGATTACTATTGTCAATTAATAAACCTGAGAGAGGAAAAAACAAGTATATTTCTGGGTTCGCAGGCTAGCAGAGCATCTAATTATTCTGCATACAAACTCAATCCTCATCTCATGATTCCTGACTACTTCCTGTTACCTAAATGATGGCATTTGAAGAACATAAACAGAATACTAAACATTTGCACAAAGAGAATGATAAGCAGCTAAGGGGATATTTTCATCAGTTACATAATCCCCATTTAGGAAATGGAAAAACACTGCATGTAGACGTAGTTATAGTTCTCTGCAGTTCTCTGTATTCCACTCTGGAGACCCATGCTCTTGAGCTGGTGATCTTACATTGGAAATGCTGCCAGCAGACTTCTGAAGTGGTACTCATCATGGATACATACACTACCTACATGAACCCTACTAGAGCTGTTTTCATCTGGATCTTCTAAGAGAAATCAGTGGCAATGTAATCTCCATGAGGAAAATGGTGATTCCACTAACTGGAAGGGTCATTCTCACGATCAAGCAGCATGCTTCTCTACTCTTATGCAACATATATTTATTTCTCTCCCTGTTCATTACTACAGTGGACAGACAGCACTTTACATACTCTAACGACAATATACAGGATTTCAATGTCTTTCTCAAGTAATAGGCAGTCTAAAGGAAAATATATCACAACATCACATAATTATACTCATGATGGTAGCCAAAGAAATATTTTGTTATGCTGTAGAAGCTGTGATGACATGATCTGTGCAAGTCTCAAATGTCTGGGCAAACAGCCAACAAAGTTGTCCCTAGGGCTTGCCAGTCTTCTTGAGATTGACACATCCTTTGTTCCAGCTCTTAGAAGCAGTCATGGTCTTGAAGGGAGAGCTGCTCCCATAGAGACATGGAGCTGCTTCCACTCAGAGTTTGGAAGACCTGAACCCAGGGCCCCAGTTTGCTCAATAATCAATTGATTATTCAAATTCAAATAAATTGATTGCTCAAAATCAATTGATTAATCTGTAGATCACTGTAGAGCTGGACCAAGCAGACAGCTTATGTCTGTGTGGAATTCTGCAGGCAGCAAAACCTCTTTCCAGTCAAAACCAGCTGGACTTAGGGACTTAGAAGACAGGTAGTTGCAGCCAGTAGAGTGTTGAAACTGAGCTAATAAGCCCTGCTATACGCCTCAGTATAACAGTAAGGGCTCAGAATGACATTAAATTGGCTGCTCAGATTGCATCAGAGACATGAGTCATCAAAACATCCATGTTTTTTCCCACTTGTCAGCTAGCCTATCTTCTTGTCCTGAGAAATACCATAAAAAGGATCTCTATTGAACTTGGCTTCTATATTTGGATGGCCAGGAAACCGAATGCATCAACAATTAGTGTTCACAATTGCTACTCAAAAATGTTTGAGTGTTACTTTAATATATATATATTGGGTTTTCCATACCTGTACCTATAGTTAAAACAAATATTAAACATAGGTTGTTAGTATGGTTTGAGATCCAGTGAAGGCAGGCATTTTCTGAAGGACCAACAGAAGTGAGATAAGAACTCTGGACAGAAAATTTTCAAATTATTCTCAAGAACATGCTTATTTTCAATCATACAGGTCTTCTCTTATTTGAATGAAATTATTTCTCATTAATGTCAGC
Organism: Oceanodroma leucorhoa; assembly: GCA_030449065.1. Classification (NCBI taxonomy): domain Eukaryota; kingdom Metazoa; phylum Chordata; class Aves; order Procellariiformes; genus Oceanodroma; species Oceanodroma leucorhoa. The sequence goes on along the minus strand of JASVER010000031.1, from coordinate 3,958,024 downwards.
TTGAATGAACAACCTTCAGGCTGTAAATCAAAACATAATTAAAAAGGAATAATATAACAATGGCTGTGTTAACCTTGTGATGATCAAGGGGTGCTTGCTTACATTCTAGTATTCCCTTAAAATACAAACTATGCCAAATCCTCATTCTTATCTCCATGTTGCCAACTAATACCAAAGTTTGATCTGAAAGTTCTAAGTCACTGGTTATAAAAGTCAATGCTTTGCAAATGGGGTCCATTGCTACTAAGGACAATTTAAAAGATGAACAATTCCCTTCATGTGTGTAAATTACTTTGAAAAGCTAAAAAAAAAATCCTCTGAGGGAAAACAGGTTGAAAGGGGATATTTTGTTACAATATGCATCCTCTGAGACCAGCAACTACAGGACACTTTATTTTCTTTTACACTTTATTTTTTTTGTTTGATATAAAGAAAATCACAGAAACACACTGTCATACAATTTCAGGGCAAGTAATGGTCTACTAAAATAAATTATAAAAAAACCTCAACATAATCACAGATCAGTGCTAACTCGCATCAAATCTCAGTATCTGGCTGATGATATTTAATCTCCCAGCAAAGGCAGTGAATTCTCCTAGTTCTAGCTTCCTGACCTTCTCCATACGAGCTACGTTAAACATCACTAGGGCCAGAAGCAACACACAGGCTATATATGGGGTAACTCAGACCCATACAGTGCTTTTCCTGTATTGAAAAACTTCAGTTATAGACTTTAATTCATATTGTACTACATTAATTCATATTCTACTAATATGGAGCATGAAGATCCACTGTTCTGATTTATGAAATCCTGTGATTCTGTGCTTACACAGAATGAAAGGATAAAGCTGGTAAGCAAATACGTCTACACAATTTTATGCTTATAATTTACTCATTACATTTTCAGATGTTCCCAATATATATTGTGTATGCTTATTTTAATATTATAGGTAAGTGGGTTCATAGAAGAGTATTTACTGTGAGATACTAAATACATAGAAACCGTACTAGCTCAGGAAGTCCCCAAATGTAAAGTATTTGCAAAGTAGTTCCAAAAGCAAATATTGTATCTGCCTGCTTACACACTTCTGTAGGCATCTACTTATGGCCACTGGAGGCAGGATACTGGTGTGACACACTTTTGATGTGACTCCCTATATACTTTGTACTTTATATTCTTAACATTTTCAGTTCAGTTAAAAAATAAATCTCCTCCAATTTCAGGCTTTCTCACAAGCACTACAATCAGAAATTAATTTTATTTCTATATAGCTCAGAGCAGGTGGGCTCTTTTCAAATTCAGATTTCTAACCCATATAACTAAACAGAAATCTGTTAAACAATGAAACCTTTATACGTTGTCATCTAAAATCACTCACATTATCATCTACAAAAAGCTTTACAATCTTTATTGGGTAAAAAGGACCAACCAAGGCATTATTTACTTGAATTACTCTTAATGGACTAAAGGGTATACTTGTTGCTCCCAACTCTGCAGTAATAAAGAAAAAAAATGATCCATTTTAAACACAGATTGAAAGGGAAGAACATCAGAGGTATTGTAAGATCTCAAAACGGCCACTTAAATATATATTTTTTCAATATTGCAACATACTTAGTATTAAATAAAACTGATTGAAAAGCAGTATAAAAAATGATGTTAAGATTAATACTTTGTCAGTAGGATTATGCTCAGTGGTATTTACCATGAACAGAGAGTTGCAATATTCAAAACACAGTACTTTTAGCAAAAAATAATAACCCAGAAAGCAGAGGGAATATAAAGGAAATTTACCTCAGTATCTGGTTTTCTCCCTTGCCTGTCAGAGCATCTGGTTTTTGCCTTTCAACAGTTTTAAGTGTAGCTGAGGTCTGCAATTGCCAAATTTTTACAAAACAAGTTAAACTCCAACCATAATCACAGTTAAAGAAGTAAAATTTTTCCAAACTAATTTTGACCCAATATGGTCTTACTGCCATGAAGTAGTACTTTAAGCACGTATTATACTGATGTCTTGTTGATTTGGGGAATTGAACACATGCCAAAATCCCTTGCTGTGCAAAAATACCATTATTTACTAATCTGGATGATCGGACAATATGTAATTTCAATCACTGTATTTTTGGTCATACTGTCTGTAACTCCACATTTTCAGTGAAGAAGCATTATATTTCTAACATACTTCCCTGAATGGGAAACAAAACAAGTTATAGTGACTTAGCTGTACTTTTGAATGATTAAACCATTAATTAAGAACAGGAACTACTTCAAAAAAATTAACACACCATGGAAATCTTCACATACTCTGAAAGTCTACATTACTGGACATACTGACAAAAACCCAGTTGTTACCCTTGGAATTGCATTTAACAGAATCTGAGCAGGATTAAATCAGTTGGTTCTCCTGTTCCTGAGCTCACAGGGTTCCCTCCACACCCAGCACTTGCTGGCTTATCCAGCTGCCTTTACTAAAACCGCCTCTCAGAGGGACAGCTATACCATGGAGAGAAAACCAGAAAACGCAGAAGGTTTAGGACTTGTCTGGGTGCTGTGCACACTTGGGTGCCTAGCGTAAGTGAATGGAATTGTCTCAGCCCCTTTAAACAGACCCATCAGGAACATGTAATAAATATATGATAATCATGATATACAATGTATCGGCTACACTAGGCCAGTGAGGACTTTTTGAAAGCCCAGAGCTAGACTTTGGGGCTGCGTAAACAAGGCTCAGGGTTTGGATTACATTACAACATTACATTTTATAGCATGCGTGAAAACATCTTGCACTTGTGAGAAAAAATTCTGGCACTGAAAAGAAGCATGTCTCACTGCTTATAAGACAACGTTTTCTACTGCGCTTCCATGTATACAATGCACCAGGCAAGTATTCCTGATCTAGTCATAGCAAAGTCAGCTATAACTAAAGCAGAGCCTTTTCAGAGTGCAAGTGTAAAATGGAATAGGATCTGCACAGATTTACTTCCCTGAAGGCAAGGAAGTTTTTGCACTTAGGGAACTCTAGTATTAAAGATGATGACTAGTATAATTTATCATCTTTCTGAGCAGATGTGATTTTGTGACACATGAGGCAAGACCTATGCTACAACTGCATTCACTGTTTTTTTAATTTATATGAATATAGAGTTCCAGTATATACGATTATTATCCATAGCACTGGTTTTGCTGGTACAGTTCACTCCAGGCCTACCCCAACTAAAATGAGTTGTTGTTGCACAAGCAGCTTTCCAGCTATACCTATCTATAATTGTGGGCTTCTTCTGCAAAGCAATCCCAATCACAAGTCAGACTCTACTGTGCTGGTAAAAGTTTGTAGTAAAAATCTAGCCTGAAAGAATGGCCCTTTAAAAATCTGCTATCGTTCTTCTTTGCCTGCTTCTCAAACCAATTTCTGAATACCACCAGAAAGAGCTTTGAGATTTGTGGAGTCCAAATCCCAAACCAGCATTTTTTCAGATTGAAAACAAAACAAAAAAAGCAAACAAGAATACACCATAAACCATTGGTGCCTCTAGCATGAGTCCTCAAGTTTGTGAAATCTTTAATTTATTTTAAAATTATCATTTAAAATTGACTATATATTTATGGATCCAGACAAGACAAACAACAAAAGCACTCAGAAGATACTTTATTTTGTAAAAAAGCAGAAAAGCACTCAATAATAAAAAAGGTAAATAAAAGAAATGGCTGCTCAGAAGCATCTTTCTCTTCTGCTTCTGCCGCAGGCTTCAGGAGGGATCCAAAACAAAGTAGAAAAAACCCCAAAACGTCTGGGATTTTTTAACACCTACCAGTAAAAACTTCCACTCTATTATTATTTTTTTACTGTGAGCTATACAGAAGTACAAACATAACAAGGGAAAAAAGGTCTAAAAAAACATTATATCCATTCTCTGTAACTACGAGAGTGTCACTGGAATATATTGTCACAGGATAACAATATCCTGTAGTATATTTACTTCAGAATGTATGGAAAATGTTAGTCTAAGGGTAAATCCTTCTAACTCAACTGCTGCCAACATTACTGTGCAGACTCTAGAACAGTGAAATTTTAATACATCTGAAAGAGTCTGGACTGAATGTAAGTTTACTTCTGCCTCAATTGTTAAAATGAACTGCTAAAAGGGAGGGCATACGTATGTAGATTTCAAAAGAATGTAAAAGCAACAATCAAATCAAAGTCATAGCAGAACAGGACCTGAAGGGACCAGATGAGCCACTGATTCTTTTCCAATCAACAGTCAACCATGATTAGGTTGACTGCCATGTTCAGATCAGCAATGTAAAAGGTAGAGGTCTAATCTAAACTACTTACCTAGGCTCTGCCTGTAGCTCAGGAAGAGAGACAGATTAAGTCCCTGGGAAATTAATTTCATCTTGATGTAAAACAGGAGTGATGGTTTGCAGCTTAAACATGCTTCTCTCTCCACAGATTACAGAGGATCCCTCCACAACTACTTTAGATTAGCTGTTTAACATTTAGAGAACTAAAGATAGGGAGATTAATCTGATTATTTTGCTCTCATGTGATTCTGAAATCATGGGGGCAAATAATTGATTACTGAAAATATAATGTACTAACTACTCTGAGTGTCAGTGGAAAAATCCTAGTCCCTAATGCCCAATTTAAGCAACATGCCAGTGCATATACCTCACTTCAAACAATGTTTTATGCATGTTTAGGTGCTTTTCTAGGCAGCTGAACATGGGCACTCCTCTTGCTAGCATGTTCAGTAATAAAATCATCTTTTATTTCCTACCTTTTTCCTCCAGCAGTTCCCAGTTTCACTGTTAATGCAAAGATATTAACAGTTATCACAGACATTTCCTGGGCTCGCTCTTGGTTTCATGCTGGAAAGTTAGTTTAAGCAATTCTTTCAGATCTCCCAAAGCAGCAATGAACCACATAAGAGAATCAGTTGCCTGCTGTGCAAACACATGGAAACACTGCTAATTACAGCCCTTCACCCCAGTTAGCTATGACAGGGCTTCAGTGACAGTCATTCCTGAGTATCACACTAAGCTATTACTTTTACGTTTTTCAGGAATTAAGAACTCTTTCAGAATAAGAAGTACTAGAAATCTTTACAGGTTCCTTTACAGGTTCGTCCAGTTTGTAGTATCAACTTTTATGTATTGCATAATTTGCAGTAATAAAATTTAACCTCTGATTTCACAAAAACAAGCTATCTTATCCCCTATCTTATAAATTTAATTGAAATATGTGCTGCATTGTCATTCTGAGCTGGCTGGCTAGTTTGTCTTTAAAAGAAAAAAGGGGAAATACGAAAAAGAGGAATTGCTACTTACAGGGGGTATCACTGCCCTTAATAATTTGGTTCTGTTCTTTTCAACTGAAACATTAAACTAGCATAGCAGTCTTGTGACTAACGGATGGGCAAGCAAGTATCAGAAAATTGCTTCAACTTTCTCAGTTAAGGGCACTTGGACTATCCTTGGGAACAATGAAACTCCAATTGATACAAAAGTAAAAAAAAGTATTTAAAAATAAATAAACTGTAGCAATCTTTCAATTTTTAGCTCTTAAAATTTTTAAAAAGCAGCTTTTGTAATGGATTTGGTAGATGAATGAAGCAATAAAAGACTTGGACATAACGGCATTAACAGATGTGGTTGCTATATTAAGAAAGCATAATGATTTTTAAAAGCTATTGAGTCGCAGTTTTTTTCTTACCTGTAAGATCTCTGAGAGGTACATGCGCCGCCCATCATTAGCTTTGTGGTAAGCCTACATTTAAAATAAGGGATATAGGCTACCATTAAGCAAAATATTTTAAAAGTTGAATCATACAGGAAGAAACAAATATGCAGCAGAGCTGTCCAGTTCCACATATTTTGTTGAACTATTCTATTGTGTATTCCACACACATTGTCTGTTTGTCAGACAACATAATGGCTTTTATAGATTAGAGGCATACAGTGATTACAAACCTTTGCTTCTTGTTCCAGTCTAAGTTCATAGTCTTTTAGCTGAGTCTGGAGACTTTTCTTCTCTTCTTCTAGTTGTTTAAGAACCTCCTTTAAGGAGCCCTGTGGTTATAGTAAATAAAACGATGTTTTACAAATATTTCCATTCTGTACAAAGATACCATCACCATAGTCCTCATTCTTCAAGCATTATGATGTTTGTCATTCTATTTGCTTCTTGTGCACTTTTTGTTTACATGGTTCTGCCTGGCACACTGAAGAGACAAAAGCAATTAACCATATGCTACAATTATCAGTTATGTACTACACATTTCCACTGTGTTAAAATGATACAGATATGGTTTTCCACACTACTGCTCCTTGATAGATTAGCAAAGTCACCTTGTGGTGACCAGCCAGAATTGCTCCTTACTTATAAGCAAAGTTCACTCTGATGGTTCATTTATAGTAGGGCGAAGATTTCAGATCTCACCTGCACATCCATTTTCAAACCACTTGCCGAGGGAGCTGCTGGACTGGCTGAAGAGGCACATGGGATGTCAAAGGTAACCCATAACAACTTGGCCATAAAGCGGTGTTTTGTGGAGAAACTCTCTGTCTTAGGTGTGTAGCCATTTACCTTGTCTACAATTGGGATGAGCTACAGTAACCGTGGTAGAGTCCATTCTTGGTTACTGGCAGTGGCCAGTTCTTTGCTGTGTGGTGGAAGTAGAACGCAAACCCAAGCAGGTCCTCCTCCATTTCTAACACAGGAAACTGCTTCTCATAATCCCCTTCATAAATTGATCCACTCCATACAGTAGAGACATTCTTATTGGGAGGCTCTAATAGTAGATCGCTTTTTTAATTCCTTGCCTTAGATTATTCAAGGTCAGTTTATACCTGTTTGTTCTTGAATTGAAATTATCTTTAAGACAACTGCTTTTCTTCCTCCCTGGTGTTTGCCCCCAGCATGCACAGACAGAAAACACGAACATCTTTCTTCAACATCCATTTTACTGGGATAAATAAGCTGAACTTTTAAAAATGGTCTCTCACACAGCAGGCTGTCTTTTCATCTAATCATCTTAGTAACCCCTTTGTACACCAGGCTGGAGCTCAACCTTCTTACAGTTGGAGAAGTACTGGAGTATGCAGTACTCCAGAAGCCATCCCACTGCCTTGAACAATGTCAGTAATACTTCTTTATCTGAATAGAGAAATTTTAGGATTGCATTTTTCTTTTTCACAGCTGCCTGGTGATGGTCACAGTCAACATGGGACCACCTGGAATACCCAGATTCTCCTCTGCAGCTAGGTCCAGGTGATCAGCTCTCAATTCATAACAGAATTTGTTTACTATTTCCTAAATCCTTTGGTCTACACTACTAAATTTTAATCCCATTTTTAATAATCTAGTCTTCAGTGTCATTCTGTTTCTAAACAAGATCCAGATCCCTATTATATTACATAATTGGTATCAGGAGAAAGATATCATAATCTATTTCTACTTTGTGTATCAAGGTCATGCACTAAATCTTAAGATTAGTCCTAAACCTGGTCCTGGAAGAACTCTGCTTGTACTCTCCCAGCAGCCTCCTTCACTAATCACTGCTATCATCTTCCATTTGCCAGGTCTTTATTCCTCCAACAAATCTACTCATTTTCATTTTCTCCAAATTAATCAGTCACTTCCCATGTGACACGGTATCTTTATCAGAGGTCACAGTGAACAAGATTACTATATTTATTGTGACAACAGATCTATCGTCTCATCACAGAATGTCAATAGGTTTGCCTGCCATGAACCACTTTTAATAAATACGTACTTCAGTCTGGTTATGCAACAGTTATGCCTCTCTATCTTAAAACTAAAAAAAAAGATTTGCTTTTCTCCAATGCACACAATGCCATCACCCACAGCTTTATTAAAACCACTTGCTATCAGATCAGTGATATAGCAAGCCAGTTCTTTCAGAATCCTAAAGTACGGATTACCCATTTCCCTCAATTTAAGCATATCCAGCTCCTTGAGTTTTCCTTGGGATTTGGTTGCTGTCACTTCCTCTTCCAAGCACTTGCTGACGTTAGCTATTTCTTCCTTTGTCCTGCATTTTATTGTTTCTGCCTTTACTGAAAACTTAGGTAATATATACATGTTTAATTTAAGACAAATGAATTAATGATCACTTGATCTGGCAGTTTTTATGATGGGCTTTTCTGCAATGTTCTTCCAGATTTTCAAAATCTAAAGCACCATTGACTCCTTTTAATCCAGTATTTTCTTACAAAATGCGTTAACTATCACATCCACTGAGATCTGTGCCTCATCGATATTACTAGCACTTGGTTTTCAGTCTTTATTTATAAGTATCACATATGATACAATTTCTGGAAATAATCTAATAATATTATATCCAAATTAATCCATCCAAATTTTATATTTATATCAATATCTAACTGTATGGATGAGATTCAGTCTGAGGTGGGGATATCTACATTTGAGTGTCCATATGTGAACTAAGCTCCTACTAAGAGTCACAGCCAGTACTGTGATGCACAGAGATTCATTCAGCTGAGCAGCTGAAGAGCTCAACTCAGTTGCCGTCTGAGATGCCCTAGAGCGTCCAAGACATTCACGTGTGGCGGATATGACACGGGTTACAGGAGACACATGTCCTTCTGGAGCATCAGTGGGCTACTCTGCACTGAAACATCTGCACGTCCATTTGTTTACACAACTGTTCCACTGAAGATGCCTACTTAGATAAATCTAGATACAACTTTCTATACTCAGCTGACTGTATTAATTAGACCTGCACTGCCTGTAGTAGGAATTAAGATCTAGCCAAGAGGTAGACATCTACATATGGAAAAGAAAATATTGGTGTCCTAATATTTAAGTGAGTCATATTGTTTCAATATATATTTCAATATTATTTCCAAATATTATTGTGATTAAAATTTGTTTTCCTATCCATCCTCAAGATGAATTAATCCAAACAGATGATGAAGAACAAACACTAATGTAAAAGTCTCTCACATCTGCTACATACCACATCTATCTCTGTTTTGATCTTTCCTGCCAAGTGCATACATTTAACACTTGTTATCCTATTATGTTTTCATTATCAATGTTATTACATTTCAGGCTAGTCAGGTTCTTCTATTTGTCTGCTTAGGTCCCCTGTGTAAAATAAGTATCTCTTTCAGAATTTTTGTTTCTTTTTATTTCTAACTCAAGCATCTCCCTAGTCAGAATAGCTCAATCCTTTCACTTTCTGTACTGACTACCTGACCATTGCCTTAATAATCAGTTATTTCTTCTCATGACCTTAATGCTTTGCTATGCCTGTATTTACCAGATTTTCCTGGTAAACATGGAAAGGAAGATAATATGACTGTCTCCAAATATCTTCCCCTTCTTTTTTTGTGGAGATTTTTCCCTATTTATCATGCAAACCTCAGATCCAGAAGGCCAATATGCATGTGTGGTCTGTTTCTCAGAGAGTTTATGAATGTTTACTAACGGTAAAAAAATCCCAAACCTAATTTAAGCCTTAAGGGATCAATACTGGGTCCACTCCTGTTTAACATCTTCATTAATGATCTGGATGATGGGGCAGAGTGTCCCCTCAGGAAGGTTAAAGACAACACCAAACTGGGAGGAGTGGCTGATATGCCAGAGGGTCATGCTGCCACCCAGAGGGACCTCAACAGGCTGGAAAAACGGGCCAACAGGAACATCATGAAGTTGAAGAAGGAGAAGTCCAAAGTCCTGCACCTGGGGAGGAACAACCCCATGAACTGATATATGCTGGAGGCTGCCCAGCTGGAAAGCAGCACGGTAGAAAAGGACCTAGGGGTCCTGGTGGACACTAAGTTGAACATGAGCCAGCAATGTGCCCTTGTTGCAAAGAAGGCCAATGTTATCCTGGGCTGCATTAGGCAAAGCATTGCCAGCAGGTCAAGGGAGGTGATCCTTCCCCTCTACTCCGCACTGGTGAGGCTACACCTGGAGTGTTGTGTCCAGTTCTGGGTTCCTCAGTACAACAGAGACATGGACATACCGGAGAGAGTTCAATGAAGGGCCACAAGGATGACTAAGGGACTGGATCACCTCTCCTGTGAGGAAAGACTGAGAGAGCTGGGACTGTTCAGCCTAGAGAATAGAAGGCTCAGGGGGGATCTTATTAATATATATAATTACCTGGAAGGAGGGTGCAAAGAGGACAGATCCAGGCTCTTTTCAGTGGTGCCAGGACATGAGGCAATGGGCACAAGCTGAAACACAGGAGGTTTCCTCTGAACATCAGGAAACACTTTTTTACTGTGAGAGTGACCAATCACTGGAATAGGTTGCCCAAGGAGGTTGTGAAGTCTCCCTCCTTAGAGATATTAAAAAAACATCTAGATATGATCCTGGGCAACTGGCTCTAGGTGGCCCTGCCTGAGCAGGGGGGTTGGACAAGACAACCTCCAGAGGTCCATTCCATCCTCAACAATTCTGTGATTCTGTGACCTTCATTTTATTGTTACAACTGTGCCTTCCATCTCTCGGTCAGTACCTTGGTCAGACCAGTTCAGCTTCCACTTTTTTGGGCATCCATTCAGCCTAGCACAGTCTCTTTGGTCTGTTCCAGAGTGAACTTGAAAATGTCATTTTTCATTACACGAAAGATTATGTCATTCTTATAAGAGCATTTGCATCTCAGGTCCATAACTTGTATCCTTGACTTTGGACATCATCAAGCCGTTCTTGATGATGTGACAGTCCTACCAATGGTTTCTAAGAGATAGCCACCAAACATATACATCTGCCTCTTACATCTGCCTGTTTAAAACCTCCAGTCTTCTCCTTTCTAGTATCTGCAGGTCATTGCATCTTTTATTCTTTTTCATAATTTTCTGTACAACATGTTACTTATTTGGCTCCAAATTTTATTTTTCACAAAAAACATTTCTGGCTGTTACTGAGATTTCCCTAGGAAAGATTTCCATTAAAGTCAAGATTTTGCAGAAGCACAGCAAAAGGCACAGTACTTCTAAAACATGTTGCCAAGAGAGAATAACCCCTCCCAGTGTTTAAAAAAAAAAAAGAGATACAGAAGAGCTATATCTTTCAAGAATGTTTTGCGCATGACTGAACTGTTATTAATTTTAATCTATTATAACAGACACACTGGAGACAGGAAAAAAATGGGGTTTTTTTCCTATTTAAAGGAGAAGTACCTTGGATTCAGATGAAATCTTTGTCCTAATGCAGAAGGCTCCTACAGTCAATACAGTCAACATTGGCCAATTCAAGGAGGAAAAGTAAGCTGCAGATTAAGGAGAAGATTTGGCTAAATTCCACTAGGGTGGTCATGTGCTATTTCATTACAACATCAGTGTCTGTACAGAATTAAACAAGACAGATAGAGAAAGCCTCAGCACTGTCAAGCTAGGAAACTAATTTTTTTTGCCTTCTTGACCTGACTGCACATTAAAGATTATAACCATGTGACAGCGTATTTCGTACAACATATTTTGTACCACCTACAACGTATTTTGTACCACCACAGTAAGCTTAAATACAGTAAATACAGAAGTTCATGCTGCTCTCCAGATTTGTTCTATGTAAATCCACAGCCCACCATTTATTTCCTCACTAGATTGTCCATCAGTGTTATGTAAGACAGCAAGACTTGGTGTTGCAGCTGTTAGTCACAACAGAGCAATTTGGTATCTCCTTAGTGATGGTACTTGTCTAATTTCTTTGAATCCTTTCACCTACGAAGTAAACTACTTTTAGATCTTTTTTCATTTAATCTTTTCAGAAGCGCTGTCTATTTTTTGCTGCCAATGCAGCTGGTCCAGTGCAAATGCCTGGGCATTCATTCAGCTCTGGAGAAAGGATGCTATCCAACTGCAAGCAAACACAGTGCACTACACTGCTTCTGATGTGCAAGCAGACGGAAATAGGTTGATAATGTGACTAAAGTATACAGTTACCACCCCTACAGTATCTGGGTGCCTCAAAATTTGTAATGTACCTGTGCTTACAATTCTCCTGTGAAATAAGAAAGTTATAAATTACTCCCAATTTACAGATTGGAAAGTGAAGCCCAAAATCAAAAAGGGACTAGAGTCTAAATTGCACTTCAGGCAGAATTTAACATCCTAATGCTAATAAAGCAATCTATGCAATGTCTTACATTCTTCACATCTGGTTTGTCATGTAACTTAGGTAGGCATCTGAGCTGTTGCTATTGTGGTTGCGCAGAAGCACAAGCTTAATCAAGCTGCTTAGCTTGCTGCTGAAAGCCTTTATAAAGTCTCAAAGCAATGCTTCCTGGTGGTCATCTCCCTAATAGGGCACAAACTGAGAAGCATGCTCCACCCACATTACATGAGGAAGGAATCCTCTTCCATCTAACAGCCTAAAAATTAATCCACAAAGAAATCAGATGATATAGTTATATTTTAGTCTTCTGCCACCCTGAGAGCTTGAATTCTCGTATCTCATATCCTGAGAGTGCCCTTGCCATCATACTTAACTAGTGCTGAGACAGATAATTTTTGAAGCCAGGCTGTTAATCAGTCAGAAATGCAAAATTTACATGGATGGAGAAGGAACAAGTGAGAATGGCTGCATGGTCATGCCTACTTCTGGAAAGAAGGTAGCATTTCAGACACAATTCTTGTGTGTTTCTTACCAGCTTTCCATAGGTTTTCCATCTCTACTGCGCACTCTGTTGTGAATCCCAATCTAGCTGCCTTTCTCCCAGTTAATACCTAGGAATCTGAGGCAGCTAACTCAGCTTTCTGACTTCTGTTCCTGTGTCCACGTACCTAATTGATGATGCACAGCTCAGTATGGCAATACTGAAGTTCCTACTCAACTAAAAGACCTCTCCACATCCCTAAACACTATAAAATGCAATTTCAAAAACAGACACAAGAAAATTTTAAATGGTACAGCTTCAAAGAGGTTCTAGAGAACCACTTTAGCCAGGACTGGTTGTAAGTTACCTCCCACCCCTACTTTCAAGGCAGAACTAGCTGAGACCTTATATATCTGAAGTCTTTAGCTGCTGCACAACAATACAAATCAAAAAGTGAGAAACACCAGCACGTGAATTCAGCCCAATCATTAAGGGCTGGATTTGTCTTTCCTGAAATCTGTGGGAAGTAAGCAGAAAGAAACCTCACTGAAACAGACTCAATTCTCGATGTTTACGGTTGTATGATCAGCTTAGTGTTTAATACAGTAAAACAACACAAAACCAAAAGCTCACAGAAAACAGAGTTTAAAGCATACAGTAACACAGACTTGTTCCTAGACAGTTCTTGAAGCACAGAAAAGCCTCAATACAAAGCAAGGACCAGTGAGAGCTCAAGAGAACCAGGAGTCTCCCAGGTAGGCAGCACACCCCCAGAAAGAGAAATTGCCAGCAAAACTCCAGGATGAACCAGTAAGATAAATTCTGAAAAAGCTTTTTAGAAGTGGTTTAACTAAATATTGTAATGTTTTTTTAAGTTAGATTTATTACAGGTTCTTCTACTAAGCCTTGAATAGCTGGACAATGTATTCCTGAAAAGGAGACATAAGCTGACTAAGGGATTTAACCTGAATTTAAGATCCTTAGTTTTCAATAAGTCGTCCATGTCAAACCACTCTGAGCAGGCTGGTAAGCTAAAAGACACACTGAGATTTTAAATGAAAACTTTCTTTATGTAACAGAATTTTGCAGGGCTTAGCAAGATTCACTCTCAGAGCAATGATACATTAAGTCTTGTGTCCAGCAGTGACGAAAGCCCAGCGTTTCACAAAGGGAACACCAATTCTCCAGTTCTTCTTTTTTTCACACAATTTCCTTTTCATTCGACTGAAGTTACATATTTGGCTTAACACTTGCCAGAAAATGAAATTATACAGAATGATACTGCAGCTGAATTTTAAGGCCACCCATATAAGTTGCTCTCACTCTGGATTTTTCCTTGCCCTGCTACCAGTGGCAACAGAGGTGACAATTTCTATCAATCATTTCACAACAGACAAGGTAACAAATTCATGACATCATCAAGAGGCTCAAACTTGCTTTCATATGAGCCCAGCTCATGCAGACTATTGATCCTTTGATGCAGCTCTAATCCTCTTTAACTTTTCTCCACAAGTTAGAACAGAAGCAATACATCTGTCAGTCGTGTAGAAAAAAACCAACACAAGAAGCCTTTGCAATCCATTTTACTTGACATTTTAAAACAAATGAAGTTTTGTTTAGAAAATAAACTCCCTTCCCTCCAACACTAGGAGCTGATGTTCATCAGCTGATGTAGCTGAATCTTTTAACATATCATTTTAAACTCACAAAGAGCAAAAAGCAATACTACATCTTCAGTTTTACTGTAATGGAATTTAATTTTATGTTGATATCAATAAACTCACTAGTCATATATTACTGAAAAAACGATGGGTAAAAATTATTTAGCATAGCATATGTCTATATACGATATGCACTCGATATATTTACAATGGATCCTGTAAGGGCTTCAGTACAGGTGAAGAAGAAAGGCTCCCTGTGCTTGCCTAAATGCCAAGTGCCCCCTTGCGGTTAGAATCATCTTTATATCCGAAACCAGACCGAGAGCTGAACTACAAGAACACAGTGTGTCCTGTTCACGTTCAGACATTGGCAATGGCGAAGGTGAAGAAATCAGTCAGGAGACTTGTTGGAAAGTTCAGGCTCCTTCAGTGTAATAGGTGTGGGACACTGCTACCCTAAATCCTTATGTCAGCAGTCTCCACAGCATTGCTCATAGAGGTTATCTGCTGACTTGGGAGGAGGTAGTTAAAACGGAGACCTCCATTGCTGTGGTTCAGATTGACAGAACAAGTTGTTGCTGACTCTGAAACATCTCACTTTGTACCTCTCCTCGTAGGCTTGAAAAAGGCTGGAGATTGCTTCCTTATACATTTTCTCTGGAAGATATCCCAGGGTCCCAGTCAATTGCTAAGGAATTCTTGAGAACAGCCAGCTAATAATGTCATTTGATTGCAAGATTTTTTCCCTGATTGTTTCCTTTGAAATACAAAGTGTATTCTGCCCCTGGGAATACTACAAAGTAATCTGAGTAAAATAGTCTGCTGTGCAAAGCCACCAGGAGGAACAATTAATGCCAACATGACAAGGAAAGGAAAAAATGCAAATCAAAAATCTCTTGGAGTCATCCAAAATACTTGTCCGAGGTCAGATGAAAGGAGTAGGAAGGGGAATTCTGTGAGGAGGGCAGGATACAGCTTAGAGCAGTCAGACCAGTCTACAGAACTTTCTCCAAAATACTTCCAAGTTTCACGAAAAGATAGGGTACCAGATTTCTTCTTCCCATAGAGCTACTGGTGACTTAATCCAGCAAGAGCAACAAGGTTCATTTAACACTGACTTGCCAGAAGAATTGTCAACATTTCCTATGCCATTATAAAGTGCTGATGTTCCCTATAGGCAATATTGAAATACAAAGTCTTTGTTGCGTGTTTTCATAAACCCAAGACTTCCCTCCTGCCATGTTGTCAACGCCTTCTCCTGTGTGACACTACCACACGTTCTGCATACAGCTTGAAACCGACAGCAAAAACCCTGAGGTGGTCATGTGAGGGTCTCAGTTCTGTGGTCACTGTGCTCTCAGAAAGGCAGCTTTGCAAAGCAAGTATGTGGCCCTTAATGTCAGAATTTTCTCAGCTATGGTGCTGGACATTCCTGAAGATAGTGATTTATCACAGAAACCTTGGTTCCTTGGCTAATCTTAACAAGAGCGTTGCTAAGGCAATGCTATCAGCAGTGTGCTCTTCTGAACTGATTTTGCAGTATGCTTTTCAGTATTTGCATACTAAAGCTGCTATCTAGGGATTCTTTCTTGCAGAAATGGTGAGAGAGAAAGGAATAATTTTCTTTCTGCTTATATGGGAAATTACGCTTAGCAGAGAGCATGTATTTCACCAAAACTCATTTAATGAAAAAACGTGAACAAATGAATGCAGTATGTTTAAGAGAGACAAGTAAAATTCACATTATGTTATACTTTAGAGAGAAGGCATTCCTTCAGTAATTATTTCTGATGACTGTATGACATTTGTATTATTCATTGGGACATAAAAGAAATTACTGACTAAACAGTTTTCACTGTTGGAACTCCCTTGTGCTTGTCACTGTTTAGGTTATTTTTAATCTGCCCTCAGTACACAAAAATGATTTTCTAAACTCAGGCTGTAAAAATTTGTGTGTTCAAGGTATTGGTTCTGTATTTACTGTCATGTGACACCTACATGATTTTTTTGAAACAAAAAAAAGAATTATCTCAAGTCAGTACAAGGACTTCAGAATGATAATTGTACATTTAAATGGTTTTGGGGTGTTTTTAATAGCAAGGAATCATTCATCAGTACGATTCTAATTCTAAAGCAAAAATAGTGCAAGCCATCTGCAACAATTATTGCAGTTTATCAACACAGAAAATCCTCTGTGCTTCCTTGTTCATCTCTCCAGAATTTGCATTTGTATTCTTCTCTTTCATTCAGGTTTTTATAGCCTGCTGACTGCCAGGGTCCTTGATGACTAATCTTTTTTTATTTTCCCTGTAGTGCTTGATATCAAGAAAATATTTTATGCTACCTATCTCTAAATGGGATTAATTACTCTATGGATGTGTTTTTCTCCTTATATTGACTATTGTAGGACCTTAAATGACTAGCTGAGTGAGATAAATCTCTTTAGTATCTTTGAGATATCTCCTCTGTTAAATACAGCTGAAATTGCATAGGAAGTTAAGAATTATTAGAGGTCCTTCTAATAACTCTAACTGCATAATTCTAACTTCCTTGGGAACATAAGTTAAAAAGACTTGCAAATACTATTTAATTTTCTAAATATGGTACTCAAAACAAAATCTACTGTCTACTGTTGCCATATTCTAGAAATTGCATCATCTGGCTGGAAGAATCACTTTGCTATCTTTCCACAGAGCTTCATATGCAACTGCAAGTTGGAAGCTGAATATCATAGAGTACTTTTGATTTAACACACACACACACGATTTTATATATACCCACTCTCAGCATTTTTACTTTGAGCAAATGTAGATTGATGACTGGCTGCAAAGCTCTTTATTTTTCTACACCCACTCACCACATCTGCTCTTTATTCTCATCTGTGGAGAAGCTAAATATTCCCCCCTACTTCCCTGAACAACGCTCAGAAACATAAAAAGGATTTGGATAAACCTATATGATGTGTGTATTTTTTTACCAATGTTTTATGCCCTGAAATTTAAAAGAAAAAAAAGCAGCTCTGCATTCTCCAAGAGTATCTGTAAATACACACTGACTTTTCTGATAGCTTCAGTGAAAAAAAAACAGCAAAGCCCACAAAATACATTTTTTCTTCCCCTCTTTCCATTTCCCAAAAATCAAAACAAGGAAAAATGAAACATTTCACTAAATCCCTAAGCACATTTTTCCCCCTCTGGCTAGCAAACAGAAGAATGTATTCACTCTAAGCTGGAAGGCTGAAGGAAGGATTTAAAACTGAAGAAGAAAATCCTACAGCATGGCACATGGGCTCCAGACTTCCCTAGGTGTCACTGAGTAAGTCTAGGATTCTTCAAACTGTCTTCTAGACTCCTTCTAGCAATATGAATCTTTCAGTTGTGCTGTCATTCTTTCCTTTGTGGGAACAATAATCAAACCTCTCAGAACCGTAGCTCATAGGTGAGGAGGCAAGGCAGTAGTTAGCAGGGATTAGAAACGTACTGGATTGGTGCAGCCCAGCTGCTGGTAAAGGAGATTACCTCACTGGTAACGACTCTTGGCGTGCTTGGCAAGGTGTAATTGGATTTGTTAAGAGAGTACTAGCAACTGGATGGAAATAAACACTTCTGATACTGTAAGCATGCATGCCAGTCTGTGCTTTACAGGCTGACAGGAATAACATTGTCTGAAGCAGACTCTACTGTATATTTTCTAGATCAACGTTCTGTTTTCAAGACTTTTCTTCAAATATAATCCCAGTTGCATTTTCAAGTCAACTCCGTGAAACAGGGAAGTGGGATGGGAAAGATTTTGTTCTCTTTTTAATTAATTGTTTAAAAAAAAGATCCTGACAACCTAGAAAATACGATGGTTTCTAGGACAGTACTAAATGTTTAGTATCTGAATGTTTACTATCTGAAAGCCATGGAACAGATCAGAAAGAGCAGTCAACTATTCACACCCTGCTTACAACAGATAATAATTCCCACTAATAGGGCATGCAGCCTTCTCTAGGCTCAGTAAACTCCCATTAATCTTCAGAATCTGAAGCACAAAAAAGTAAGATGGAAACACTTCTGTAGGCATAAGCAACTGGAATAAAAGTTGCCAGAGCCCTGCCTCATAATGTTCATCATTCCTGCTTATGTTACAAGGCATTATCACATCTTTATCTGCCTGCCTTATCTCTAAAAGTGGGTAAGAAGCAGAAAAGTTCTCAGAGTAAAAGATTTCAGTAGATGACAGACTAAGGAAAAAGCAGTCCTGAATCTAAAATTGTTTTCACTTCATTTACTACTTTAGAAGACTAAATGGACAAAACATTTGCTGGGCTTTTCTTGCCATTTTCTCCTCAAGATCACAGAAAAATGTTTTATGCTTTGTTGAAATACAGGTCATGAAATATGAGTGTATTAAGAAATAAAATTTTAAAAACGAAAACATACTTCCTTCGGTGTTGCAAAAATGGTGTATTTACTGTTCAATGAGGAATCTTCCTGTAACTTTATTATGCAAAATGTTACTGCAACTATTCGTCTATGTTATCACAGTTGATACAAATCTGGGAGTAGTGACTGATACACCAGACGATTGTGTCATCATTCAGAGGGGCCTCAAGAGGCTAGAGAAATAGGCAGAGAGGAATCACATGAACTTCAGTTCAACAGGGGGAAGGAACAAGCCCAGGCACCAGCATATGCCTGGCTGACCAGCTGGAAAGCAGCTTGGCAGAGAACAACCTTGGGATCCTGGTAGACAACAAGCTGACCACGAGCCAGCAATGCACTCTTGCTGCAAAGGCGGTCAATGGCTTCCTGGGCTGCATTAGGAAGAACATTGCCAGTAGGCTGAGGAAGGTGATCCGTCCCCTCCACTCAGCACCGGTGAGGCCACACCTGGAGTGCTGTGTCCAGTTCTGGGCTCCTCAGGACAAGATACAGATTTACTGGACTGAGTCCAGCACAGGGCTGTGAAGATGATTAAGGGACTGGAGCATCTGACAGATGAGGAGAGGCTGAGAGAGCTGGGACCGTTCAGCCCAAAGAGAAGGCCCAGGGGCATCTCAGCAATGTGTATAAATATATGATGGCACAGAACGAAGAAGAGGGAGCCAGGCTCTTCTCAGTGGCGCCTACTGACAGGATGAGAGGCAATGGGCACAAACTGAAACACATGAAATTCCATCTGATCACAAGAAAGCACTTTTCTTACTGTGAGAGTGGTCAAACACTGGAACACATTGCCGAGAGAAGTTGTGAGTCTCCATCTGTAGAGAAATTAAAAACCCAACTGGGCACGATGCTGGGCAACCTGCTGTAGCTGGTCCTGCTTGAGTAGGAGGGGCAAACTAGAAGATCTCAAAGGGGGCACTTCCAACCTAAATGATTCCGTGATTCCATGAATTTGAGATAAAGGTTTAGCATTTTTCCATTTATGCATGGAACTAGTCCAGCTACTCCATCTCATATGCCTTACTGCAGGTCCAATCACACAATGTTCACTCAGTCAAAAATTTCACTACCTGATTCTTCCCAACATTCATGTCTTATGTACTCCTATTTAGTGATTTTACTCTATACTTTATAAATTTATAAGCAACTGCATACCTGAAACAATAAAAAAGTAAGCAGGACTGATTGTTTTGGTTTCTAGACCAGGCTGCTGATATTTTCTGTCATGAAAAAATGAAGATTATACAAGTTCTTCAATTACACTGCGATTTTTTGTTAACCCACTAAATGCCATAGTACTCACCACAGGCATTCGATCAAAGGTGCGAACAATGGACAACTTATCTACAAATAAGCAGAAGTTTTGACCTATTGATATAATTTCAACATATAATCACTAATTCTATTGAAAAACAGTAATGAATACCCATTTGTACCTGCTGGATTGCCACAAATAAGCTCCATCTTCTCTTGAAGAATATCAATTTGCCTTTCCAGCTGTTTGTTCAATTCTACTTGTGTCTCATATCTGGTTTTCCATTCATTACCTTAAAAAGAAAAACAGGGCTATTCTGTTTCCCAGATTATTTCGTACCATTTCAAGTAAAAGTTAGCATTTTTTCAAACTGTTCCCACTTTTTTCTGGAGACCGAGAAAGTCTTCAGTTAGTAATCCTTGTAATGAGGATTTTTGCATGCAAAAGAGCTTGAAAATGTAAATCAAGGGAATTTTTCACTAGGCTTACTGTGGCCAGAATATTAACCAACTCTATAAATTCATGTTATTCATAGTTTCATTAATAATTAAAGCTGACATGCAGCATGTAGTATTTCTTAATTTCACATGTGCAACATCACACCTATAATAGTCATGTTTGAAAAGGGAAAACTTAAATTTCTAAATAAAAATTTGTATCTCTGTAGGGCCTACCCAAAAGAACTAATTTTCTGTGTTTCCTAATCAATTAGCAAGATCTGTTGCAATTAACTTACCTTCATCTTCAACACTGCTAAGTCTTTTTTCCAGTTCTGTTACTGTGTTTCTCAGTTCAAATATTGAGATTTCCAGCATTTGCCTGTGGTATTTAGAGAAGTCAGTAAATTGGCTATTGCTTAATCTTATTATTAAAATTAAAAAGAATAAATTGAATATATTTTCAGATTAAGCATCTATGGGTCTTTCCTATGCAATTACATCATCTTGCCCATTTTTTTTTATGCATTTTTCTCTATGGATACTACAGTGCTGTAAAAACAATAGAAGCATTTCTACTTTGTGAATAAAATTACTTCCATAAAAAAACAAGACCAACATTTCCTAGAATTTAATAACCTAGCAGATCATCAGAATTAAACAAATGTAGAGAAGACATTGGCTTTAATTTTTCATGTAAAAGAAGATGCCCAAGGAATATCTTTTTTGAAACAAGAATATGCCTGAGAGATGTGCTATTTGAAATTCTGAATTAATTCTTCATTTTGACTCACTGCTCAATGATTAATAGCTATTTTCTAAATTGTACCCATAACAAAACCAATCAAAGCATACCATATTTTGACAATCAGAAAAGAAAGCCAGTGATTAAAGTAAGATGAGCATTACAAAAAATACAGGTGCAAAAGCCACCATTTTTTTCAGTACCTTAAACAATATTGTGGGAGAATATATTTTTGCCCATCAATTACTTCTGTATACTGGTCGGGCAGCCAGACAACTGACAAGTACTGTGGAAACTCGACACTTTCTGCCTTGGAAGGTATGACCAGAAGCAGAAGCTAGCAGAGGACTTACTCTGATGAAAGCACAACCCACCTGCATGCATCATACAACGTGCTGAATGACTCTCATCCTTTTAAGCGGCAAGACGGTAGTTTAGTGTGCTACAATGAATCATATGATCTCTATCATGCCATGAGGAAATTACTGCTAACTAAATTATTGACCATATTTATGCCAACAGCCTGGTTATTTTTGGAGATCACAGAATCATAGAATCATTAAGGTTGGAAAAGACCTTTAAGATCATCAAGTCCAAACATCAACCCAGCACCCATGTCCACTAAACCATGTCCCGAAGCGCCACATCCACACGTTTTTTGAACACATCCAGTGATGGTGACTCCACCACTTCCCTGGGCAGCCTGTTCCAATGCCTGACTACCCTTTCAGTGAAGAAATTTTTCCTAATATCCAATCTAAACCTCCCCTGGTGCAACTTGAGGCCATTTCCTCTTCTCCTATCACTTGTTACTTGGGAGAAGAGACCAACACCCACCTCTCTACAGCCTCCTTTCAGGTAGTTGCAGAGAGCAATAAGGCCTCCCCTCAGCCTGCTCTTCTCCAGGCTAAACAACCCCAGCTCCCTCAGCCGCTATGGAGAAATGCTCCTGCCTGTAAGATCCCAGGAAGTCAGCTCACACCAGCATAGCTGCAAAAAAACCACAGCGCAACACAACGCAAGAGCAGTTTGTGGTTTTGTCCTTTAAAGTTAAGTTTGGAAAGCCAAGATTTCAAAAAACAACCAATGGTTCTTGGGTGCCTCCATTTTTCAGTGCCCAAATTGAGATATTTCAAAAGAACTGAGAACAGAACTCTGCAAATCAGGCCCTTTGGAAAATGCTTTACAATACCAATATGACGATAGATGTCTTAAATCTTAGCTTAGTTCATTAAAACATGCAAGAGAGAAAGTCATTGTGCTGCCCTATTTTTTGGTGGTGTTTTTTTTTTTTAAAGGCGGGCTTCCATGTCAACATGGATCTTCTCTTCCTGAACATGTTCATAATGAGAAATGCTCTTCAAGAAATAGTTAATTAGCCTATGAGAAATCAAAGCTCTGATGATAGAGCTGATCACTAAGAAATGGTATCACCTGTTGCACTCCTCATGCTCACATTCAGCTGATGACATTTCTTTTCCATAGCTTGAAACATCAGATTTCAACTGAAAGCTGCAGAAGCAGAAGCAAACCAACCGATCTTAAGAAACAGAAGAGGTATGCCTGGAATAGGGAGGGCTGAAGAGCTGAAATAGCAAAGAAATGTAAAGAAGAGCAATTTAAGGTAACTCAAGTAAGTTTTCAGTGCAAGAAACACATTGGAGCAAAATAAGACAGACCATCTCCAATGGCAGGGGAGAGCTGGGTCTTCCAATCCCTCCTTGCTCCATTGCTCTTTTTGTCCCTACCAACATTAAATTAGATAGCGGGGACACAGACAAACAAATAATGAAAGTACTGGTAACTTGCTGGAGACAAAAAGGCTGTGGTGAAAGCCCTAGCAAAAGATAGACTTGAAACACGTGAGTCAAAAAGCTTAGATGCAGGAAAACCAAAGGAAATCTGATTGCTGCTGCCTATTTGCTCCCAATAGGCAGATGGCTAGGAAGAAAGGCAAAATCTCACTACATTACTGGTATCATTCCAGTACAAATAGATAAGGTTTCCGTAAAGCTGATTTCTATCAACCTCTCAGTGCTTGGAAAAGAGGAAATTATGAGGACAGTGAGTGTTAAAATAGGATTTTTGGAAGGAAATAACACTAAATTAGACACAGCCAAAGCTGTAACTAGAGCTGAGCTGTATCAAAATGAAATTGTTTTCCTTTTCAAACAAATCCTAACTAGGTGCTCAGATGGATGCAGAGGGATAACACAGAAAGAATGAGTTCTTTAAATCCAATGTTTTCAGTTTTTAATTTCTGTTACCATTCCAAGACTATACACAATATTTCTTACATTAGATTTTATTATTCTTTCTGCACCATTAGCAAAACTGCCAGCCAACTTCCAATTATATTTTGTCCTCATGAAAATGTGTACAAAATGATAAATTGTCAGGTGTCAGACTGTAACTACTACACTGACAGTCTTATTTTCATTTGGTAATTGAAACCAGTTTTTAAAAAATCTAGTTATTATTAAACATTTAATACTCCAATAGCACCCAGAAAGTAGCCAGAGTGGAATCTCTCTATTTTAGTCAGTGTATATGCAGTAAATTACAGTCTCTGCACTGACAGAGAAGGGATGTAGAAATAAATCACTTTGACCAACTTGGTAAATACTTCAGCTTTTTAATGTATCGGAGTATTTTGCATTTCTGGAGTTATTTCTAATTGTGATAGGAAGTGATGGTCATGCCATGTATCTGTTACTGTGAATTTAATGCAGCTGTGTATAGCTGCCTGCCCAGAGACTTGGTCTGTACTTGCAGGGACTGTGGTCGGACTTTACCTGCAACCTCACATGTGTTAAACATAATTAGACATATTGAAGGCCTATGAGCCTTTCCCATGTCAGTGGACAATTTATAGTCATCACAGAAGCAAGCCCGTAAATCCTGGAAGCTCGCATTTAAGTCATCAGGGGAACTTAACTACATTCTTGCATACTAAGCATAACAAGAAAGCTCTTGTGAAGAAAAGGAGAAAAAAGTGCAGTTCAGATAAGAAGGCTGTGATTGAAATGACAAAAGAAAAAAATTGCTGAGTTTCTTTTTAAGACAGTTTATGGGTGTTCTTCTACTTGAAAGTGACAGCCACTTAGGATGAAAGCCATTTTCCTGCACATTTTGCTATCCAGATCTGGATATCTGGTACACGTATCAACAGAAGACTGCCTGAAGCCATTTTCTATAGTGGAGAGAGAAACCAGTGAAACATTACAGGAGCAGCTCAAGGCAAGTCATCAGTTCTACGGCATCAGCTCTATAACACGGCAGACCTTTACCGATTCCTGTAGAAGACAAAATGTATAGATGCCTTCAGAACCTATGAACAAAGCAGAAACAATACTGCACAGTTCAAAAGCCACCACAGGGAAGAGCATATACAGTACTGAAAGCTACAGATTTCTGACACTTGCAGTCAGCAGTGTACTGGGAAAATGCTGCAGCTTTCCTTGCCAGGAAAGCCACAGAAGCTGAACTCTCACAAGCTAAATTAACACACAACTCCATGAACATTAGTAAGTAGCTGACATGCATAAATATATGGCTTTAAGACCTCTTTGTCTATTAAGAAGCATACTGCAGTATTATGTGCCTTCTCTCTCTCTCTGAAACATTTGCCATGACATTTCCCAATCAAAACCTGTACTGAATCTTGATTACAGTAATTCAGAATCAGATTTAAGCTGACTTTCATTAAAGCCTTTGAAAGACTTCACAGTATTACATCCACAATCATTGAGAATCAGCAGGTACTTTAGGTACAGGCCCCTTACGGACATGGATGATTCAATTTACTCTTTGAAGTAAAAATCTCTTCTTCAGGAGTGTTAAATGAGAGTGGTAGGTGGGCTGTTAGCAAACTGCCTAAATGGCACAATAATCAAATAAGCCATTAAAAAGACGAAAGGGTGAGTTGGCTGTGAAGGAATGCAGACAGCTATCTGCAAGCCAGTCATCCTCAGCTTGCTTTATACCCAATGGAGAGAAACAGGCACCTCCTAGGGTGTGAGTCATCTCATGCTAAAACAGTCAGATGAAGTAGGTCAGATGAATCACACCTTCAAAGAGCCTTTCTGTATGCGTTGACTACACACGCCACTGGTTTAGATGTAGATGTCTAACAACCCTGGTCATTAACAGTTAGGTTGAATAACTAACTTCTATGAAATAGGCAATAATAGTATTGTCTATTAGCACACACAAGCTACACACAGGAAACAGGTGCAGAATCTACCCGGAGCAGCAAGTCTTTTACTGTCATGCCATCAAAAGAAAGGTTTTCATTAAATATGTATCTTCCTTTCATCAGCAAGTAAGTCACCACTTCACAATGTGTCCTGGGCTTTGGGCCCAGTCTTGCAGAAGATTCTCAGGGATATGAACAAGAACTTAAGGTACATAAAGAATCCACGTTTTCATTAATTAAATAAATAAATCAGACCAGTGAAACAAAGCCAATACCATTCCGCTTTTTACCTGAACACTTACAATATCAGGATCGTGTGTCAGGTAAAAGAATTGGTGCATGCAGAGGATAATTGACACACTACTGTTCAGGAAACTTAGTAAAAGGACATTTGCTTACACGTTTGTGCAAGTATGTCCAAGCTCCTTTTTGTGCCATTTTGAACACAGAAGCTGCCTAACCATTTTGACTCTGTTAATATTGGCTTCCTCCTTTCCATTAGTGAATAAACATTTTACAAAGTCCACAACTGCAGGACTAGTTTGAAAAGAATCTGCAGCCTAGACACTGAAAGAAACATTGTCCAGGGGAAAAATCAGTATGGAATAGAATGTTTGAAAATGGTACGTAAGTGTAAATATTAAGGGTCTGACTTAAGGCAGCACAGGAGCTTCTGACATTTTCTAACTTAATTTATTAACATCCAAAAGGCAGTCATGTTCTTTAACACAGGGAAAAATGTGTAACTTCCCAACCAACTGGGAAAAAACCCAACCTAGAATCCTACCACTGCGTGAGCATCAAAAATCATCAGAGCACTGAAACATTTGCTGCGCAAGCAAGGGAACTAACTGGTAGCAGTAACAAGTCCTCATCTTCTCTGCAAACTGCACTAGAGAGATATCGTACCTTCCCTGTAGATTTCAGAGATATTTACAGATAGTAGAGAAGAGTGAAATCCAGCTTTCCAGTTTTATTCAACATTGTGGAAAGAAGTGTGTTTAAAGAGCACCTCGTTGCCATTTGAGTCTTCTTCCCCCAAACAGGCAGGCACCCACATGATGTCTTTTCTGTTCTTATCTCATCGTGGCTTCCAATCCCAGTGTACTGGGTTTGGCTGGGATACAGTTAAATTTCTTCACAGTAGCTCATATGGTGCTGTGTTTGGATTTGTGATGAAATCACTGCTGATAACACATTGATGTTTCAGCTATTGCTGACCAGTGCTTACACATCAAGGTCTTAGGTCTTTTCTGCTTCTCACACCACCCCACCAGCGAGTAGGCTGGGGGTGCACAAGAAGCTGGGAGGGGGACACAGCCCTGACAGCTGACCCCAACTGACCAAAGGGGTATTCCACACCATGTTACATCATCTTCAGCAATAAAACTGGGGAGGCGGAGTTTGCCAGGGCTGCTGTTGCTTGGGGATTGGCATTCGTTGGCTGGTGGTGAGCAGTTGGGTTTTTTTGCATCACTTGCTTTTCTTGGGTTTGTTTCTGTTGGGTTTTTTTGTTTGTTTTTGTTTGGTTTTTTTTTTTTTTACTTATTAAACTGTCTTTATCTCAACCCACAAACTTTCTCACTTTTACCCTTCTGATCCTCTCCCCCATCCCACTGGGAGGGAAGTGAGTGAGCAGCTCTAGTGTTTAGCTGCCTACTGCCATTAAACCGCGACACCCAGTCCTATTTTCCATGCCTTTTCAGTACCAGCCTCATTTTTGGCTAAAATTATTTATTCTACTTCTTCAGGCTCCTTGTGCCAGTCCCAGCACTTTGGCCAGCTGCTCCTATTGCCCACCATGCCCTGTGCCCCACGCTGCCTCACCGGTCCCAACCGTGCTGCCGGCACAGCCGAGCCGAGCTGTGGGACCTCCTGGGAGACACACGGCCCCCCCGGCCGCTCCCACCCACCGCATCAGCCGGGGCACCCGCCCAAGGCGACAGCCGCCATCTTGCCGCAGGGAGGCGGCAGGAGCCTCCGCACAGCCAGTCCGTCGGCGCGGCTTCCAACAGCAGCACCCCGTTGCGGTGCCCGGCCCCAGCTCCGTCCCCCGCCGGGCACTCACTTCTTCCGCCGCTCCCGCCCCAGCTCCAGCGCCAGGCGGTCGGGGTCTGCCGACCGGCGGCCGCTGCCTTCCCCCATGGCGCCGCCCGCCCCCGCCCCGCGCGCAGCCCCGGCGTCGGCGGCCGTTGCGGGGGGTAACGGCCGCTGCGCGCCCGGCGTCGGCCTGAAGGAGCGGCTCGGCCCGCCCTCCCGCGGCCGCGGTGTGGCCAGAGGCGGGCGGGCGGTGGTCCTGGTCCCGGCCCGGTCACCCCTCGGGGCGGTGCCTCCAGTCTTCGCAGCCGCCGTAGGTCTCTGGCTGCCCAGGGAAAGCGGAGAGGGGGAGTCGGGGGCCGGGAGCGAACGCTCGCCAGCCAAGCGGCGTCGCCTTCACCTCCGGCCGAGACGCGTGCTGTGTCGTTCAGTCGGCACACATCCGTAGCAGCTCTCGCCAGTCGCTGCTGTAATGGCCCCTCCTTTGAGAGGGTTTTTCTTCCCTCTGTCCAGGGAAGTCCCCAGCGTGTGGCTTGGGCAGCAGCAGAAATTAATGGGAAAAAATATAATACAGTTTTAGGCCAGTTAAAGAGTTTTGACCATGTAGGATGAACTGTTGGTGTGCTAAGCTTTTCATGACCTGGAAAACACCAATATGTGCAGATTTTTTTTAAACACTTCTTTTGGATGGAAAGTAGCACGGTTTTAAATAAATGTTTTGACCCACATGTGAAGGCAGGCACAGCACGATGGGGCCTGGTCTTAGAAGAGTGCCTAGCACCCTTGATAATTGTGATCCGTGCTGTGCGTAAACTAGTTTGCAAGTACTTAACTTGAGACAGGACAGAAGAGCTTAGAATAATCGGTCTTAATCATCACTGATCAAGTCAATTGAGTCAATTAGTCAATATATACTGGCTAATATTTTAATTATCTTACAATGGTCTGGATTCATGCTTAAAAATGTTTAATGTTGCATTTTTCAAACAAGGAATTTCAGATTGGTTCATGGCTTTCTCAAGGTAAAGCTTTATGGGGTGGACTGAACTAATCTAACAGTTTAATGCTGCACCACCTCTGTCAGACTGTCCCTGTCGCCTTCTCTGGCTGCTTCAGTGCCAGCTCTGACATTCATGAAACTCTCCAGTAACAAACCAGTACAGCTCATGAAACCTAGACCACTTACATCGGGGGAAATGCTTGCAGCTTCTGCTGGTTAGTGAGCTGAAATAGCTCACCAGCTGCTCAGAAAAGCACCAAAGTTGATGCAAAGGAAGAGGGTGAAACTGGGTGCCATTAGTGTGCTCTTAGATCAACTCACCATTTCATGGGACCTAGTGCTCACTAGAGAAACTATCTGTTTACTTTCTTGGGGAGGACATGGGCTGTAATTTTGCTTTACTAGTATACTATGAAAAAACAAAGGGTATAGTTTCTCATTTACTCAGAAGTAATTCTGTTGCATGAGCAGCAAGCCAAATGCAATAGCCCTACAGCTTGTTGGGTAACAGAGGCACTGCTTTCACAGTTTAAAATGAGGGTTATGTATTACCATTACTTTAACATAGCATAAATCAGCATTGCCATGCAAAAGTCGGCCCTGAAATTTTGTGCATTTTAGTCCTAAGGTGGTAGGGTGTGACACTGGAATGGGCCGACCTAACACCTTACTGACACTGCAACAGCAGGATCACAAATCCAGCAGGATCTAGTGTCTGGGGATGGAACAGTAGGAGAGTGAGCAGCTTGATCGTAAGAAGTCATTTTAATTTCACTTGTCTGATATATATTAGGGCAGGAGGTGAGTTTTGACATTCTCAAGTTATAACATGCTATCATCTAATCAGTGATTTATCACTTGAGGTGTGGATCGAATTCAAAATTGTCTGAAGTACTTTAATCAAGAAACAAATTTAGAAGAGTGCTGCACTGTAACTGCATTTAAATTTACCTGCTCATTTTGCCTTCATGATTTACTGAATGCTACCTTTTTAAGATACATATTGAAAACACATTCCATACCAAACCAGTAATTTAAGTAATGATTTGGACCTAGTAGTAACTAGTAACTAACTTAGCGTACTGAATCTTAACAGCAAGGGTGTTAACCAGTAACCATTTTTCTTGTTACCAGTTTTTGTGAAGAACTGTTTCAAGATTAACTTAACCAGCCTACTGAATAGTTCTCCTCCGGAGGGCACATTCAGAGAGCTCAGAAAGATCCCTGGAATCACAAGGAAATCTGAGAACAGAGAGCACAGGGTAACTGAGGGCTGTATCCTGGCCACAGTGTACTCTCTCTGCCCCAGGAGACTTTTCTTTGAACTCCTCTCCCAGATACTTTCAGGTCCCAGCCTCAACGCAGGGATTACTAGGTGTGCTAACCTAGGTAAGCTCTCAGGAACTAGGTCACAGTTCTGCATGTAAAGATGAGCCCAGACCACACTGGTTGGGTTGGCACAGGACAGCAGGTCTAACTGTGTGCTTCGCCAGATGGTTTGGGAACTGGAGTGGGAGAAGAGCAGAAGTGTCTTGTGGACTGAGATCTTGTGTGAGTGGATAAAACTTCAAACCATCAATATTTTTAAAAATCACGGCAGTAACATAGTGACACTTGCAACACATGAGAATTTTCCTCTGTTTTTTTACTCTGAATAAATGGATTAAAATTAGATAAATAGGTATCTGTAAAGGTACTTTCATTGTTTTAAGGCTTTTAATGTTATTTTTGAGATTAGAAGTTTTAGTAAGAAAAATTAGGACACTTGGTCACAACACAATGTGGTTTGAAAACAGAATTTTATACTTAAGTAGGTATCTTCAGATTATGTGAAGGCAATAAACAGCTAGAGTTGCTTAGAAGCAAGGTACACCATTTGGATTACGACATAAATGAATTTTTACAAAGAAATAGTTATTTCTGTAGCACCAGTAACTAGGGTATGATGACTGGCTGTGTGGACAAGAGAAAACTGGTGGATGTTGTATATTTTGACTTTACCAAGGACTTTGATATAGCCTCCCATAGCACCTTTATAGCCAAATTGGTGAGTTATAGATTGAGTAACTGGGAAATAAGGTTGGTGGAAAATTGGTTGGGCCATCAGGCTTAAAGTGTGGTGATCAGCAGTATGACTGCTTGAGTCTGGGATCAATACCTCAGCCAATACCCTTAATTCTTTATTAAAAACCTGGAGGACTGAGCACGCTCTCAGCAAGTTTGCCAATGATGATGAATTGAGGGGAGCAGTCGCTATGCAGGAGGGCAGGGCTACCATTCCGAGCGGGGTGTACAGCCTGGAGAAACAGGCTGCTGAAAGGAGCCTAATGAAATTCAACAAAAAGCAAACGCGAAGTCTGCCATTTGGGATGGGAAAAAGCCCATACGTAAGTACAGGCTGGGAGTGGTAACTAGAATGCAACTTCACATGAAAAGACACAGGGGTCCCTAGTGAACAAGCTCACCACGAGCCAGCAACGCACCTTGCAGCAAAGGCGGCCAACAGCCTCCTGGGCTGCGTTAGCACGAGTGTAGCCAGGAGGTTGAGGGAGGCGATTCCTCCCCTCTGTTCAGCACCTGTGGGACCACATGCTGGAGTGCTTAGCTTTGGGCTCCCAAACAAATCCTAAAGGCTGCCAAGCTGATCGGCGGCTGGCACATGTGGCCTATGTTCAGCCTGAAGAAGAGACAGCGTAAGGAGATCTTAGTGCTGTCAACAGCTATGTAAGAGGAGGGTGTAGAGAAGACGGAGAAGCCAGATTCTTCTCCAGTGTGCAGTATGGAAGGATAAGCAGCAATGAACCCAAGTGCTTATGAAAAATTTTGGCCCAGTGTAAGGGAGAAATATTTACCTTTACCGGAGTCAAACCTGGCAAAGGTTGCCCAGAGAGGTTGTAAAGTCTCCATCCTTGGAGATAATAAAA
This sequence comes from Oceanodroma leucorhoa, assembly GCA_030449065.1. NCBI lineage: Eukaryota > Metazoa > Chordata > Aves > Procellariiformes > Oceanodroma > Oceanodroma leucorhoa. The sequence goes on along the minus strand of JASVER010000031.1, from coordinate 3,926,743 downwards.
ACATGAGCAGAACTGGCATGGAGTATTCTGCTCCAACTGGACCTGTTTTGAGAAGGAGGGTGGATTATAGATCTCTGTAGTCCGGGACATCTGGAGGTACCTTCCAACCTACACCATTCTATGGTGATCTCAATAACTGAGTTGGTCAGTTATTTTTTTAAAGTTTTTTTTTATTAAAACTTTCAGTAGTTTTACTAGAAGGTAGCTTTACCAATTCTTTTTAAAGGACTACAGATTTAGTTTGTCAGGGAATATTAAAAAATAGGCTACCCCGAAGTGTTTTTAAATCAGCATTAATAAACCAACCAACTTTTGGAATTTAGAGGAATCTACTCAAATGCAGGGTTTTAGACTTGAGGTAAGAACAGTGGTTTATACCTACGGAGTGATGAAAATGCCAGAGATGGCAGTAGCTTAGAATGACTTAGAGGTCATTAAAACTAATCTTCTCAAGACAAGATCTGAGACCAATATTGTAGCAGAAAAGACTTTAAATAAATTAATTTGAAAATAGCAATGCATTAGGAAATCAGGTAGCAGTTCACTCAGTAAACAGCATTAGTAAGACTACTTCTAGGACTGCCATACATCAAAAGACATTCGGTGTTCAAAGGAGAAACAAAACCAAGCTGGGAATAGAAAACAAGCCTAAGATATGAGGCTTAGGGAGCTTAGTGTGTACAGGGTATAAAAGGGAGAGCTGAGATAAGGCAGTAAGTGCGTGAAGGCTGTTGGATATGGTAGAGGAACTGGGGAGAAGTGTATGGATTTGCTGCCTAGGTAGTGACAGTTGTAGCGGGTTAAGTTCAACAGCATAGTACTTACAGCAGTGAGAATTAGCTAAACTTTGGAACAATGTAAAAGGGAAGATCATGGATGTATTACATGTATTACATTAAAAACTACCTACTGGGGTAGGCACTATTAAAAAAATTAGCTTTAACAAATTTGAAAGACTAAGTACATATGAAAAGAACAATAGCGGGTTGAACAGGACAATGCTTGGCTGATACCCATGGCATTTAAATCTTTTTCTTCCTCAGTATGCTACAACTTGGTCTCTTGAAGAGTGTAACACTTTGATCTTAACTGTTGTTTTAATACAACTTGTTGTTCTGATGATTTATAGATTAAACTAAAGAGCATGAGCTAATGCAAAACCAAAATGGGAGGGAGAAGGAAGATACAAATACATACATCCCTATTGTAAATGCAGTTCATAACAACAAAAATGCTTTTGCTAGCATGAAGTCTTTCGTAGCCTTAAACTGGTTACACCTGCGGGCAAGAGACAGACTGCAGTAACAGAAACTGCTGTAGTGTACTTTTGATGGATCTTTTTAGTTTGAAATATTTTAAGCTCTAATTGATGAGCCTGTTTCTATCGTAGACATACCTCAATACTATTCTTTTATTACTTCAGAAGAAGTCCTAGTCTTTCCACTCACTGATCCATACAGTAGCTTCACATCATAAAAAGGCCAAGCACAGATTAACCAATTTTAATTTCATCTTTATTTCCATAAATCAAAGTTACACTTCAAGTGGTTAGATCCTTTGTTTCACATTTCTCACCCTAAGTACACACCTACAGTAGCTACCACAAAATGTGCACCTATTACCATTCTAATAGAAATTAGTTGTTACTGTATTTTTTCAATCTGATGCAAATACCATTCGCTAACAACCATTTATAGTTATTTTCTCCATTTACGTGAAATGGAGATAAGTTGTAAATTAAATTGATGGTGTTGTTTGCTGCAGGTCCAACCAATATTACAATGTGTAGCAGCTTTAGAAACTCAATAATGAACTGTTAAATAAGTAGCAGTGTAAAAGCATCTCAAGGGTTCTACATATGGAGTTATTTCACACTGCACTAGGAACAGGATGAAAAGCCTACACAGTAGTATCTGTTATATTCCACACACATCTCTTCATTAAAAGGGCTTGTCTTCACACTTTTTAAAGATGGACCTTTTGCAACTATGAATTTAATGGAATAAAGATGCTGCCTGTTAGAACTACTTGTTGAAGCAAATACATACTGCCTTCTATTAGGAGGCCATGATATATACTCTGAATCTTTCTGGATTGGCTGAGAAGTACAGAATGCATAGAAGTTCCTAGTGTCCTCTATAGAATGTTTTTACAGAAAAATAATTTATGCAAAAACATACTTATTCCTCTCTACATAAAAACCTCAATTTCAAAGAATCTTTGTATATTCCTTATGGACTCAACTAGAGAATACATTTTTCTGGAGCTGTAAATACTTCCTTTTAGAAGAAATGCTTGGTATCTTTGGTTTGCTTATATGCTGGATGGAAAAAAATACTTTTAAAGGGAATAACTACCTAGTTACCTGAGGTTCATCCTTCATTTCTTTTAACATGAACTTTGGATAAGATTAGCTGTTTGGTAGCTGAAAAGGGAAATTCTCTACAAAACAAAGAAACACAAAGCTTATTTTAGTGCATATTAAATAAGTCAAGGCTGTTTTAGTAAAACTAACTCTTAAGGATAGTTAAACAAAACTAGTAGTCCTATTTGTTCTGTATCACCACCTTCTTTACAAATATAAAGCATTACAAAAATATTCACAATAGTATTTCTATATTAATCTATTATTCCATATTCTATTTTGAAAAAGTGCTTACAGAGGCAAGTTTATTAACTGCAAACTCATATCCTTCCAGTTGTCTAAAGCCCTGATCCAGTTGTTTAAAACCCTTGTTCAATACAGAACAAGGAATTAAGACAACTTTCATTTTTCCTTCTATGAATGCCCTCCCTACTTTTACATTTTCACGTCAAATTAAGTAACAGTTGCTTGAAAAGTACAGCATGATTTGTGTTAAATCGCAGATTAGCAACGTAGTTACTTCTAAATAGGAAGTTTCATCTCTAATGTAAGGCTTTGACAAATATTTCATTGCTTTCATTTTTTACCCTTCTTTTCATTATCCAATACTTTATATTCATCTAACACAGCATGGCCGGTTTCCTTTGCAGTTCTCTTTACAACAGCTTTGATACCAATATTGTCAATGTTAAATGCTGTCACACCAACATTGATTGCAGAATTCATAGCGTTGTCTGTAGCATGGCCAGCATCATCTCCATACCTTAAGAAAGACAGCAGTTTTGTAGATATGTATACTTAGTATTTTTCTCTTCACTAGAATTCTTTTGAAAGCAAAAATTTAAGCATTACCAAGAACAAATAATAAGCACACAGCCTGAATGACTAAAAAATAAAATTAGAAATTACCAAGCCATTTGAGTAAGGGCTGCTCCTCTATCAGACAGATTACTCTTTAAAGATACCAGTATGCTTCTGCCCTTTTTCCTCAAAAAACCTTCCAGTCTTTCTCCCTCCTTCCCCTCTAGTTTTGAAGAGAAAAGTAGAAGGCTCTATAGAACAACAAGAGGGGGGAGGGGGGAAGGGGGCGGGGGGGGAGTTGTGTGCAATAACCCCTAAGTACTTCTTCACCTAAGTTCTTAGGTAAAATTCCTAGTACCCTCTATTCCCCATGTAAGTCCTCACAGCTAGACCCTTGCAGCTGCTAAACCTTCTCAGTCTGTACCATGGGAGGCAGCACTGAGGAGGAGGGAAGGCAAACACTGTCTTGCCTTCTCACCTGTTACAGAAAAAGGGACTGGAATCACCTCAGGCATGTTTTTTCTCAGTTGGTACCACCACTGCCAGAATAGTGTTTGGTTACTTGTACTTGTCCTGTATCACCTTTGCCTGTGTCTACACGGCATAATATGATACTATGTCTGGTGTAACAGCAAGACACTGGCACGTTAATTCCAAGCCCCAAAAGTAGACTCACTGAGGTAGTGCACCACTGTGCTCAAGCAAATTAACCCAGACAGTCTAACAGGTCTCCTGGGTACAGAGAATTGCTGACACACCTGTGCTCATATGTTGGAGGTAGCAAGGTTCCTACAAAAAATTTTCATTGTGCAGTAAAAACTTATCCAAAGTAACCTGGAATCAATGGAGTGGCAAAGGGGAAGGAGGTGGGGGAAGAAGTCATACAAAACCTCAAAAGGCTCAGCAAAGCTATCTTGAGGATATGATGAAAATTACCAAGAGAGAAAACCTCTGGTCTCTCCACTGGGCTGTGGGTCCAGCTTCTTTATGCTTTAGGGGGCAAGTCAGCAGTCTCATATTAATAACTCAAGTGTGAAGAAAGGTACACACCTACACCAGTGGAGAGAGCATACTGAAGGAGGACAAGAGTATAGTGAGAGCAGTAACTCCAGCTGTTCCGGGCAGCCAGACATTTCCCTAGAGAGCACTGTAATCAGACAAACCAGGCCAAAGGGAAGTATTTCTGGCAGCATCAGAATCCCAGCAGTCACCAGAGTTACTTTTTCCCTGTGCTTCTTATGACCAGAGATTCTTTGAGGACCTCAAAATAAGGCTAGAGAGAAGCACAGAATATCAAAGAATCCAAAAATCTATCGCATTATCAGTGCAGCAGCCATGGCATAATGGCTGGAACCAACAATGAAACTGAATAAAAATTAGTGCTTTTTTGTTTTGTTTCTAATTCTCTGATAGAGTAACAGCGTTGAATCACCGACATCTGATTTGCAGATCACAGAATTAATCTCATAGCAAAAGTGCAGTATTTTTCAATTTGGTTAGTTATTTTCACCTCAGGAACATCATAAGCCAGTTTTATATAACATCAGTAAAATAGGTAACCTCATTTAAAGTGCGATTGTATCTTATCCAATACGGTTAGACTAATAATATGTTAATATTTGATAAGTGATTTTTCAGTTTGTCTGTCTCAATTGCATGATTTGTAATTTTTTTTTTTTTTTTTTTAAAGAAAAAAGTTGGTTGGGCAGCTGTAGATACTGCAGTTATTCGTATCATTGTAAAAAACCACTAAGGTAGCAGCATGGTACTTTGGCAGAAATATCACTTCTGAAACTATGCTTTCCCCCAATTCTGATCAACATACACATACGATGAGCATCTCTCTTAAGTCCATCCACAAAGGTATTGCAGCTAAGTTTTAGCTGAGTTTTTTGTTGATTTAGAGACACTGTGATGATGCTCCTTTAGTTTTATCTCCATTAAGTGGAATTTAGCTTATTCACTGAAGTATTTTGAGTGGCAGAAATCTTTGTCACTGAAACAGAAACCAGCTTCCAAAAGAGATATGTAGAATTTTAATACATTCATATAGATAGATTCTAAAGACCAAATATCAAATATTTTCAGTTGTATTGTAATTAACTGCAACATTTAATTACTTATTGTTTTTCACTCTTAGTAGCTGTTGACTGCTGATTTCCGTATTTCCTATTTTTATATCTAAAACAAAAACATTTATGTGAATTTATGTAAAGAGTACCAGTACAATACCTTCTGACATTCCTACCGAAAACAAACATTAGCAATAAAGCACCACTGACTAGAACTTCACTATCTAGCCTCCTATTTGAAATGCATCACAACACAACCCTGAATGCCAATCCACTTAATACTGTATGCTGATGTTTACCTTGTTACCTTCTGCTAGTAGCCTGTATGCACTTTCAGCAATCCTTTTTAACATCTATTTTGCTACACTTATCACCGATTCCATTTAACCTACATGCTTCTGCTTACTCCGCTTTCTATTACACCTACTGCATTTCTTTTGAGGGGTGCATTTCATACCTTTTACAGTTATTTCAATATATTCCCTTATTCTCCACAGCATCTTCCAGTACATGTACTCAACTTTGTTCTTTCCACCATCCTAGTAGCATCATCTTAATCCCAAATGTTACTATCCTCTTCCCCCATTATCTTATTCTAAGAACATCTGTATTTTGCAAGCCGAGGCTATCCTATTATTGCTATTTATGCCTTAGATTTCCTTACACAATATTCTTTTTTGTACCTCCTCACTTTAGTCAGACCTGCTGATAGTTGAAGTTCTTCCATTTTTCTTCAAATTTAGCCAAGTTTACATAAGTTCAGGATCAGAGATGAGAGGTTTAAAACAGTAACTTTTTTCATAATGACATTATACTGTAGAGCAAAGATATAAATCTGAACAATATTTGTAACATAGCCTGAAGCTGTAATACTTCTAGAAAAGAGCTAAAAAAATACTTACCACAGTCATTTACTCATTTCATATTTTTACTTACAGGAGATGCTCATTACTGTGCACTTAGCAGCTTATCATGTGCTGCATAATTAGAGCGAAGCAGGTGTTTCGGTTAGCTTCCCTGCACTTTCATAAGCCTCTTTTTGCCCGTATTCAAACACAATACAGTATGTTGTAGAAGATGGAACCAATAAAAACATAACTTACTTGTATTTGACAGTTTTTACAGTCTCAGTTGAAACACTTTTAGCAATGCACTTAGCTGCACTTTCTAAACCTTGCCACACTGTTGAAAACCCTGTAAAAATGAACAGCTTATTTGAGTTCATAGCATTGAAAAGTATGCAATTTTAAAAGTATAAGGAATTTTTATTACCTTGAACTCCACTTGCTGCTACCACCAGAGCACCATCAAAAGTGGATTTTCCATCTTTATCTTTCTTAAGGGATTCCGGAACTAATTTGCTGCCATGCTTCTTCACATGTGGAGCCAGCTCCTTTCCGACACAGCTTGCTATAGAACACACTCCCTCAACTACCACAAAACAATAGGATGCAGATTATTTAGTAAGAATGTAGAACATCTTTCTTTACAAGTCCTTATTCCTAATTAAAAGTAAGCTTCAATGAAGTCTTAAGTGTTGCTTCTATTTAAATATGCTTATTTGAAAGACAGACTTTAATCCACACTTAAGTACCCAACTGATAGAGAAGCAACCTTATTTTTCAGATTCTGCACAGCTCCAATTCCTAAGAAACTAGTAAGGTTGGTCTTATGGCTAAAAATCACTTTAGAAGAAATATATCATGTCACACACTCTAATTTCAAGCAACTGTTTTTGTTCCTTTCTTATCCCCAACTTGCAGATAGGGAACAAGCTATGTTTCTTTGCTGACCTGTCTTCTGGAGAAGTCTTTCTTACAATCATTCCAGCTCTGTATTTTTATGACATCCAGCACAATTTGCTTTTAAATTTGGATGAGTAGACATGAAATATAAACATTAGAACAACAGAAGGGATAGGCGAGGAAGGAGAGGCGGTGGGGTGGCTCTGTATGTTAGGGAGTGTTTTGATTGTACAGAGCTCAACGACTGTGAAGATCAGGTCGAGTGCTTATGGGTAAGGATGAGGGGGAAGGCCAACAAGGCAGATGTCCTGCTGGGAGTCTGTTATAGACCACCCAACCAGGATGAAGAGGCAGACGAAGCATTCTACAAGTGGCTGGCAGAAGTCTTGCGATTGCTAGCCCTTGTCCTCATGGGGGACTTCAACTTACGCAATGTCTGCTGGAAATACAACACAGCAGAGAGGAAACAGTCGAGGAGGTTCCTGGAGTGTGTGGAAGACAACTTCCTGACACAGCTGGTAAGTGAGCCTACCAGGGGAGGTGCCTCGCTTGACCTGCTGTTTACCAACAGAGGACTGGTGGAAGATGTGGTGGTCGGAGGCCGTCTTGGGCTTAGCGACCATGAAATGATAGAATTCTCAATTCTTGGTGAAGTAAGGAGGGGGGTCAGCAAAACCACTACCATGGACTTCCAGAGGGCAGACTTTGGCCTGTTCAGGACACTGGTTGAGAGAGTCACTTGGGAGGCAGTCCTGAAGGGCAAAGGGGCCCAGGAAGGCTGGACATTCTTCAAAGAGGAAGTCTTAAAGGCACAGGAGCAGGCTGTCCCCGTGTGCCGCAAGAAGAGCTGGCGGGGAAGATGACCAGTCTGGCTGAACAGGGAGCTTTTGCTGGGACTCAGGGAAAAAAGGAGAGTCTACCACTGTTGGAAGAAGGGGCGGGTGACTCAGGAAGAGTACAGGGATCTTGTTAGGTCATGCAGAGGGAAAATTAGAATGGCAAAAGCCCAACTCAATCTGGCCACTGTCGTAAGAGACAACAAAAAATGTTTTTACAAATATATTAACAACGAAAAGAGAGTCAAGGAGAATCTCCATCCTTTACTGGATGCCAGGGGGAACATTGCCACCAAGGATGAGGAAAAGGCTGAGGCACTTAATGCCTTCTTTGCCTCAGTCTGTAATAGTCAGACCAGTTATCTTCAGGATATTCAGCCCCCTGAGCTGGAAGACAGGGACAGAGAGGAGAACACACCCCCCATAATCCAAGAGGAAGAGGTTAACAACCTGCTACACCACCTGGACACTCATAAGTCTATGGGGCTGGATGGGATCCACCTGAGAGTACCGAGGGAGCTGGCAGAGGAGCTTGCCAAGCCACTCTCCATCATTTATCACCCGTCCTGGTTAACAGGGGAGGACCCGGACGACTGGAGGCTTGCCAACGTGACGCCCATCTACAAGAAGGGCCGGAAGGAGGATCCAGGGAACTACAGGCCTGTCAGCCTGACCTCGGTACCAGGGAAGATTATGGAGTGGTTCATCTTGAGGGTGCTCACAAGGCAGGTGCAGGACAACCAGGGGATCGGGCCCAGCCAGCACAGGGTTCATGAAGGGCAGGTCCTGCGTGAGCAACCTGATCTTCTACGACGGGGTGACCTGCCTAGTGGATGAGGGGAAGGCTGTGGATGTGGTCTACCTGGACTTTAGTAAGGCCTTTGACACTGTCTCCCACAGCATTCTCCTGGAGAAGCTGGCGGCTCATGGCTTGGACGGGTGTACTCTTCGCTGGGCAAAAAACTGGCTGGACGGCCGAGCCCAGAGAGTTGTGGTGAATGGAGTCAAATCCAGTTGGCGGCCAGTCACGAGTGGTGTTCCCCAGGGCTCAGTTTTGGGGCCAGCCTTCTTTAATATTTTTATCAATGATCTGGATGAGGAGGTTGAGTGCACCCTCAGTAAGTTCGCAGACAACACCAAGCTGGGCGGCAGTGTTGATCTACCTGATGGTACAAAGGCTCTGCTGAGGGATCTGGACAGGCTGGATCGATGGGCCGAGGCCAACTGTATGAGGTTCAACAAGACCAAGTGGCGGGTCCCACACTTGGGTCACAACAACCCCAGGCAACGCTACAGGCTGGGGGAAGAGTGGCTGGAAAGCTGCCCGGCAGAAAAGGACCTGGGGGTGCTGGTCGACAGCCGGCTGAACATGAGCCGGCAGTGTGCCCAGGTGGCCAAGGCCAACAGCATCCTGGCCTGTATCAGGAATAGTGTGGCCAGCAGGAATAGGGAGGTGATCGTGCCCCTGTACTCAGCACTGGTGAGGCTGCACCTCGAATACTGTGTTCAGTTTTGGGCCCCTCACTACAAGAAGGACATTCAGGTGCTGGAGCATGTCCAGAGAAGGGCAACGAAGCTGGTGAAGGGTCTGGAGAACAAGTCTTATGAGGAGCGGCTGAGGAAGCTGGGGTTGTTTAGCCTGGAGAAGAGGAGGCTGAGGGGAGACCTTATCGCTCTCTACAACTACCTGAAAGGAGGTTGTAGCAAGGTGGATGTTGTTCTCTTCTCTCAAGTAACTAGCAATAGGACAAGAGGAAATGGCCTCAAGTTGCACCAGGGGAGGTTTAGATTGGATGTTAGGAAAAATTTCTTCACCGAAAGGGTTGTTAAGCATTGTAACAGGCTGCCCAGGGAAGTGGTGGAGTCACCATCACTGGAGGCGTTCAAAAAACACGTAGATGTGGCGCTTCAGGACATGGTTTAGTGGGCATGGTGGTGTTGGGTCGACGGTTGGACTTGATGATCTTAGAAGTCTTTTCCAACCTTAATGATTTTATGATTCTGTGATTAATGCAAATAAATAACAGAATGAAGTTACTGAGAGCTGCTAGTGTTACCAAGCACCTCGGAACACCAAGCCATTTCTATGTGGAAGCGTATACAGTCTAATAGACTTGTTTCAGGTGTGCGTTTTTAAAACCATGCACACACATGTTCTCCAGTGGTACAATATGTATGTTAGTAACCAGTGACAGTACAGCTTTTAAAATACATGGTTATCAACTTAAGAAGAAAGAGAGAGACCATTTTGAATTAACTGTCTAAAACTTAGAAAAACATGTGAAACTTAAGATTGTAGAGACTATTCTTTCAGGAAAGAAAAAAAGATGCCCCAAGACCATATAATAAATATTAGTCCTAAAGCATGTCTGTCACATGAGATAACTAGGCACAAACTACTGGTTACTGGATTTCATCAGGTCAGTCCGTCCTCTAGTTCATTGGCTAGAGAAACCAGCTCTCATTTTATAGAATATTTATTATTTAAGGCAAAATATAATATAGTATGAGATGGAAATTTTTACCTAAGAATTGGCTGACTTTCACAGCTCCTCCAGTAGCCTGCTTTGCTACATGAAGCCCCTTTGCTACAGTTGGGTTGACTTCCAGAGGTTTTTCTTCTGGTTGAATGTGTTCTCGCAGTTTAGAAGCTCCTTTGTGGATAGCTTTACCAGTATATTCTGCTCCTTTTATTAGGCCCCAGCTTACCCAAGATGCCCCTTCAAGGCAAAAATTGTGTTTCTTAGAACATACAATTTTATAGACTTAGGATTCCTACAGCTTTCCCTCCTCTGCCTCTGCAACACTGACTTTAGAAACATTCCTGATTACAGTCTGCAATTACACCTTTCCCTGAATGGGCCAGCATGCATTCCTGCAGAGATTTCTGCTCCTACACCACCCACGTTTTTTCAATTCACTTTATTTAGTTTAATACAGCCAGCCCTCATCCAAATGTCAGCTTAACACAGATACTGAGGTTTTTAATAGATATCCAAGCCCCAGCTTGGTCAGAAGTGATAGAACTGCACATCTCAATGCTATTAACATTCTGAAAATGTACAACCCAGCCCTCTAGCCCTCCTAGGAGAGTCATATGTATTACAATCAGCTGGTGGTCATTAGTATATTCCAAAGGTTCGCAGAGGAAAAAAAATGTTTATCTGCAGAAATCATAATAGATGCCTGCTTTAATATAACTGCTCATACAGGAGTAAAATTGTTCTATTACAGTGGTGTGAGTCACAGGGGGTGATATCCTAACATACAGTCAAATGAGGAGCCTAACTCATTTGCAATGAACAAGACTGTTGGCAATGGATTTAAATTCTGCACTGTTTTTATAGAGCCCACCAAAGTATCCTTTAGATGATTACAACTGGAACTGGTGAACAACTACTTCTGACCACTCAGCTTCTACCAGCACACATGCGTTTAGGTGAAAATACTGTTTAAATGTTACTCAGAGAGGTTTATATTCAACACAATCCTCTTACTGCAACAGTACCTGACAAGATTCCATGGGCAACTTTCTCACTCCATTCTGGCAACTCTTCCTGATTTTCCGCTCCTTCAGGTCGTGGTTGGATATGTACAGTCTGAGGCAAGTTAATTGCATCACTAGAGGCTTCTGAAGGCTACCAAGTGAAAGTAAACATCTGAGAATCTGCTTTGCAACGTATCATCAGGATTTCTGTTTTACATGTTTTAGATCATACAGATCCATTATCAGAAAATGCTAATGCTGTGTATTCCTTGGGTAAGTGTACAGAAATTCAGTGGAAACTTGTGATTCAATTTTGAAACTTGTGATCAAATTTTGCACAGAAATGCTATGCATTCAAAAAAAAGCTTAGCAGACAGCTCAGCATTTCTGTACACTTTCTTCATCCAGTTACAATGAAAAGATCTGCATGCCAACACAGCCATATGGTCACGTAACTAAGTAGGGAAAACTTACACTACAAGTTAACTAGCAAAAAAGAGAAGAGATTTGTCCATCTACCATTTTTATCTTCCCAAAGGGAAGTCAACTCTGTTGTTATTCAGTATGGGAACTGCAGTCCAGCTGCACTAAAAGAATGCAGCTTTTCTGGTTGTTTTGCTCATCCTTCCTTCCCAAATTAGAAAATAAGAGATTATTCATTCTATGTGCTGCCGATGCTTTTGCAGACTGGCACAGCCAAGGATCACATCAAGCTGTGCATGATACTGCTTCCCATTTAAAGTTGTGTGGATAGGTGCGGTGTGATTTCATGTCAAACACTAGAGTTTCTGGAGTAGACGTTAGTCATTCAAACATAGCAACCACCACCACAGTCTGGTTAGTGTTTCTAAAAAGTGTAACATCACTTTACACAGTTCACAGACAATGTGTAATTAAACTTTGATTAGAGAAAGCAAAAAAATTGTAATAGATTTAGGTTATGGTTAGGATTTTATTTTTAAGACTTTTCCAATGTAAAAATAAAAAAATAAACATTTCAATGATTGAAAACTCTACTAGTTAATGAGGGACAGTAAGAAAAACCTTTCTGTTTAGTCTAGAAGAGTCTGTATGAGAGCATTCATAGATGAAACCTATGAACAGAATAGAATACGCAATACAGAATAGTATTTGATATTGCATGGAATTCTTAGATTCCTCTGAAACACTTACTGGGAATAAAAATATGGTATTGCACAAAGATGGCTATTGCAGTAAACAAAACAAAAAGAACATTAACAGAAAAGAGTAGATTAACTTTTGGAAAGTTGCTAGGTTAACAGCGTATCACTGACTTGTACTATATCATCAATTGCTGCTTTATAGCAGTGCAAAATCTCATGTTTACAAAATGTCTTTGGCATGTGACCAAAACACTCTGGGGGCTGGGCAGGAGAAATGACCTTAATACACAGCTATAACTAAACAAACAAACAAAAAAAAACCAATAAAAAAACCCCCGAAGTATGCTCCAGATACAATTGAGTTACTCCACAGTTTGGGTCACTATGTAGAAAAACATTCAACGAGACTTCTAAGGACTCTGCTAAGGAGCAGAAATGGGTTCTCTAAAAAGGTGACTCTATACTATAATTAATTAGATCCTCATGAGTACTATATTAAACAGATACATTAAATGGCCATCAGACTAGGCTTTGAAATATTTGTGCTCTATCACAGTTTTTAAAATTCCAGAAATCTGCTACTGATGTGCAAAACGTGTTAGTCTGCAGTAACTGAACCAGCTCTTAACAAACAAAAAAAAAACCAAATGAAAAACAACACAGGGCACAGCATACTGCTTTCAACCAAGTCTGGAATCTCAGCAGTTCTAACATGTATTTCAGTGACAATTTTTCTTACTATAAAATTTTGGAATTACTGTCCTGGAATTTACCTGGACTTTGTGGCCAGACATCTGTTTAAATTTATCTTCAAAATGCGCTCTCTTAGTTGCTGGGAGCTCTGAAGATAACCCTACTCTTTCATGGGATCCTGGCACCTGTGATATTGTATCAGGGAACATTAACAAAAACACGGAATTTTAGGACAACAAGGAACTAATGAGATATCCAATTTGAACTACTTCTACGCAGGAAAGATTACAGAATTTTATCCAGTAAGTCCCGCAACTGAAACATCACATAATTCTGTAGTACTTTTCCCTTAGAAGTAAAAATTAGTGGCCTCCTGTGATAGTGAAGTTCCCTGCTGAACTGAACAGGATTTATAACATAGAAGAACTCTGCCCACATGACATGCTGCAAACTGGTCCTTCATCATCACTGCATTCAAGTCTTGGTGATTCAACAAGATTCTGTCTTTCATGAAAAGATATAATCTTGCTACGAGCTTTTAAGTAGTTATTGATTACCATTCTTCCTGAATGGTGCTCCAGTGCTCTTACAGTAACATATTTCACCCTCTTTCCAGTCACTGTATCTTACTGCACCTTTGTTAGACTATGGTTTTTTTCCTATTTTCTCTATCTGTTAATATCTTACTGCATTAAGGCACCAGATTTATCTATTTTGAGATCCCATTTGAAGGCAGATTTTTGAGGTACACACTATTTTCACAGGTTTCTCTGAAGCGGCTTAATATTTTTGAACTGTAAACACATCCAGGCACAATATTCCAAGAATTCCAAATTTCCACAAATATTCCAAGTGCCATCAAAACTACACAAAGAGTGTGTGCATGTGTGTGCATACCCACAGGAAAAAAATGTGCTTTCTCCTGAACAGAAAATTTCATTTTGGGTCCTATTTTTTCTCTTTTAGAAACACAGAGAAAATGTACAAAATGGTCTCTAATCCTTCTCTGTGCTTACAATTTAGTATTTTAAAATGTCTGTCCTCCTATCTCACAGAGCCTACAGTTTCATTACTAGGTTGCTTAATCTTGGCTACTTTATTTCTCACTGGTGAGCTTACCAAGCAAGACGCAGAACTTTGCAGTTTTACACAACTGAATGTAAATGGGAGAATGTATTGATCATTTCCACCTTTCCTTATTGGCTTCAAAAAGGCCGCTCAGGAATTTACCTGGATTCGAAGGTCAGACATCTGTTTTAAGAGATCCTCAAAGAGCTCTCTGTCAGCTGCTGGAAGTTCTGAAGACAGCACTACTCCCACATAGGACCCTGGTATCTGGGACACTGTGTCAGGGAACATGTAGACTCCAGTATTGCAGCACAGAACAGGAGACTGGTTACACATTAGAGGATACAACCAGTCACAAACCTGGAAAAGGTAAGTACATAAAGGAAATAAAGGAACCTTTTAAAAAGAAAGGCAGGCAGAACGTACTGATAAGCACCACAAACTTGATTTTCCATAAAGTTTAATATGAAAAATAAAAAAGCCTTATGCCATCTTGAAAAAAAAAAAAAGGAAGAAAAACCCAAAACAAAAACCCCACATGACTCTGGAAATATCATTCTTGATCAGTTCTGACAGTCTAATATAGAGAAAATACTAATTTTCACAAGACTATAGTTCAGGCTGGTAGCCTTTTAACTGAGGTCTAGTTTTGAGGCCCAGGTGTAGAAGCAGATGAAAAGCACTGCCAAACAAGTCAGGATTCACAGCACCTGTAACTTCCTGTAGATCTCAGGACAGGTTTATATGATAGGATAAAGAGAACGTATGGCTGTCGCTGGCTGACTGTTGAAGACTGCTAACACAGGTGGAGGTGAAGCAGCAGACCCAAAACCAGGAAGCAGTTTTTGTTTGTTCCTCTATGTTTCCCCTGCGCTGATGAGACTTCCAACAGCCAATCTTAGCAGCAACAAGGAGATCCAAAGTCAGAAACCAGACCAGAAACACAATGTATGTTAAAGAACATGCCCACATGGACTAAAAAAATCCCAATAATGCATCTTTTTTATTTGTAGTTCAGAGTCTGGATTAACATGGGCCCTCAAATTCCAAATTGTCAGTTGTCCCAACTGCAATACCTTATGACTAGTTGAGACTGAAGTGGGTAGCGCATAACCCCATTTGACATGTTACAATAGGTGAATCAACATATCTTCTCTATGTGAGGAAAGGGAAGTTAATTTTATGAAATGAAAAGACATGTTAAGTCAACTCCTTTAGAAAACGGAATTCACCAGAACAGTCAGCACTTGACAACCTTGGGAAGACACAGAGGTAATTTTTGCAGAAAAAGTCACGAAAGTGTATATTTTCAGAAAAACCTTTTCCCAACAGCTATAATATCCTTCATATTATCACACACAGAATTAGGCTCAGAAGAGCAAGAACTTAAGAAGATTGCCTTTTAAAGTTTTATGACAGTTCTTCAAATTTAATTAAAGGAGAAAATTATTTTCCTGTTACCTGAAGAAATGCAGGTGGACGATTCTGGGCCGTCTCACTATCTGTATCCAAGAACTTCACGATGCGTAGATATCCAGGATACGAAGGAGCACTAACCTGCCCATCAGGAGTCACAAAGAATATCTGTACTCCTTGGGGAATCAAGATCAGCTCATCTGCATCCACTCCCAGGTTTTCAAGGGGAGGTGGCTGAGTACACTTACTGTAGTAGTCCTCACCTACAGAAGAAAGCTCCCCAGAGTCTGTGCCGTAAGACACAGTAAAATGGCCATTGGTAGCTTGGGGAGTATAGGCAGGAGGTGCTTCATTTGGCAGACAAAGAGGTTTTGCAGATGATGGACTCATAGCTGGAATTTGCCCCTGGCTCACAGTTGCAACACTTCCATCGGCTGCAGGTGGCTGACTTGGTACAAACAGAGAATTAGGGGCTGGCGGTCTTTCTGGCTTTTCTTTGGAAGGAATGGATGGGTACAACTTGGGCACCCCAGCAGGGGCATCCATCGCAGCAGGACTTGCTTGTACAGGTGAGGTGTTTTGTTCTAGAATGCCGAGTCGAGTGTGAACGTTTCGGAGGGTCTCCCTCATCTTCTGTTGCATTTGCCTGGCAGACTCCCACTGGGACCCTACACATGCAGGACCCTGCGATGGAACGCTAATTCCTCGTAGCAAGTGGTCAAGTCCTTGCTTATAATAATTTCTTGCCTCTTCCTTCTGACCCAGTTCATCTGTATTCAGTCCTTTATTGATAAAAACAAAGGCTTTCCTGTACTCTTCATTAATAACTTTAATATTTGCATCTTCTTGCATAACTGGATCCTGTAGTTGTTCCATTACTGCAAATTGGAATAGATTAGTAGGAGTATTCACAGATGAAGCCAAACAAAGTTTACCTCAGAATAAAATGTCTTCTAATCGGTTTCTAACAATGACTATACTCCATGTATTAGCAGAAAGCTATCTAGTTGCTTGGTACAGTGTCTGGTATGTTATGGTTATCTCCTATTAACCTTCAGATTTAGAACATATGATTCCAAGTCAGCAAGGAATTTAACTCTATAACCATCACATCTAGTTACATCATAGACAGGTATTTCTTAAAAGTTAAGCATCAGAAGAATATGGATATGCCCGATATTAAACTTTCCATCTTAAAAAGTACTAAGATCAGTAGCAAATGGTGGATTAAAAAAAAAAATTAAAAATCTAACTTTACTTTTGATAATATTTTTAAAAAGATCTCTAGGGTTTAAAAAATTCAGTTAACATTTTGTCTATTTAAATAAAGGCTGAACTTACACACCCAGTACATTTTTATTCAAATGATTTAAGAGAAAGCACTCAACAGGTTTAATCGACTCAACAGACTTAAACAAATCTTAACAGACTTCAAGATAGACACAGAACTGGGAAGAAATACTTCAAACAGTTAAAGCTATGCCTTACAAAATGAAAACAGGGAATTACTTAATTCCTTTACAGTGTTTATAAAGTGAGAAAGACGACTGGCATTCTCCCTTCTTTGGTCCCCAGGTGACAAAAACCTGAAATACCAGTATGTACAAAAGGTTGCAGGTTCTATTTCTATTTTGGAATGTATTCCTCAAACAGCCTCATGTATATTTCAACAACTGAAGAGCAGAAAAGAATCCAATAGGTTTATTTGAACTTTAAAATGCGTAAAAATCACTGTTTTAATTGAATGCAGGTTTTCAGTCTCGGCCAAATGGAGCAAATACAAATCATTCTTGGACTAAGATAGTGTTTACAACACAATGTAAAAAAATTCTAGTGAAGTTTTTTGCTGACAGTATTGAGAGGCATTGTCAATTCAGAAAAATCAGAGTAATGATCGTGGACAACAAAAATAGGATACTATTTAAAAATGAAAGAGCATGCATTTTTAAGAAAAACAATGATTCTGTGCTGTAAGCTGGACGGAAGAAAGGAGAAAAATCGAGAGACATCTGTCAATCATAACGATAGCAAACTACAGAAAACGTAGGGGGTAAGTAAAATCCAAAGCGTGAAAAGAAAAATACTTCCATTACACATACAGAAGCATTAATGCCACTGTACAAAGCACTGGTGAGACCTCCACACAACACTGAGCCACACTGAAGAAAGCTGCACCAGAACAGGAAGAGGCATGCAGAAGGCTACTGAAATTTTGTGGTGAATCAGTTACTTTTCTTTACCCTAGAAAGAGGTAAATTTGGCTTACTAAGCCAATAAACCAAAGGCTAAGAGATGGGATTAGTCTCTGTAAATAAACTGGATGAAAAGAAGAAAATAAACCAGGAAAGAAGAAAAGAACTACTGAAATCTAAACTTCTATTAAAATCCTGAAATAGTACCTACATTTAAGTTTATTTAATGTCTCTTTTTGTTTTAGTCTAACTATCAATATAAAAAATCAAAAATACATATAATCTGGAAAATACCCTTCCTCTACTCCAACAAAACCAGAGAAACTTAAGAAGTGCTGGTCATGAAAAGATGTTAAAGAGGCAAAGATGGAATGCTGTGCTCTACTCCTTGATCCTTTATGATCAAAATGCAGACAGCACTTATGTGACTGAGGCATCTGCAGTCACATGACAGAAGTGCCATGTAAGTGCCATGTAATCTGGAACGCATCGTATTTTTACAATGAGACAGAATCCATTTTCATGCAGAAGACGAGCTGTGGGATTTTAGTCCAATGACAGACACGTAGCAGGAGTATGACAGGGATGGCTTGAGAAGGCAGCCCACATGGAGCGGGTCACCAATGACTCAAGCCACCAGGCTCACTACCCATTCCCCATCACCTAGCAGAAAAATGAATCTTGGGCTGGAGGAGATTTTTCTGGTTGATTGCAGTCACCTGCTGCCGATAGGCTCAACATCTTCAAGCTGAAGGACAACACTGGCATAAGAATAAGCATATATTTAATAACCACCAAGGACATCAAATTTAGAAGTTACAAGCATGCTTCTGACCAGCACAGCAGCAAGCAATTATAATGAAAGTAATTGGAAAGAACTCCAACAAGTTTGCGATTATAGCTGGATCCTTACATGAAAGATTATACTTAACCATGTCATATATTTAAGATCTAGACATTAACCATTTAAGATATGCATAGTCGAATTACTTGCTAGCAAAAAACCCTCGGGACTCCCAAACCACATCATCTTGTGTCAACACTTGTATTTACTAATGAAAAATCCATTTTTCCTTGTAAGAGTGGTATAAAGGTAAAAAACAATTTCACAGTAAAGAACTATGATTTTAAAATTATTGTAGGTTTCTAAAACACAGAAAATGTTCAGAAGACTGAGAAAGACAGAGTTTAACCTAACATCACAGTTTACTTCTTTATGAGCAAAATTTAGTGGTTTAACATTTTTAGTGCCTGTGAATCCAATTCTGTAACAAGTCCCTTCTTAAGGTTTTAAGTAAAGAATTCATTTGTGTGAACACAATTGCAGTACCATAGTCTACTTCACCCCGTATTTTTTGATTTGTTTTTGCTGGAGGAGGCTAAAGCAAAGATACTTTACAGATTTTAAATAATTCTTTTGCTAGTGATTGTTAGTATATAACAATAAGAGACATCAAGTAAAATCCTCAAGTCATAGCTACATTTCAACTTAATAGTGAATTAATTTACTATTTACTGTACGCTCATCATACTGTCAACACGATTGTTCTTGCTAAAGCTCAGCTTTATTAACACTAAAAAAGGTCTGCAAGAAAACGGAGATGTCAGCACGATCAGTGTATACACGGCACTAGCGCATGGCAGAGACAGAAAAGATGGCTCAGCAATTTAGAAGTGTTACAACTCATCTCTGATTGTTTGAAACATCCCAAGTCTGCAGTATATGTACAATACAGTCACTATCAGAGTATGCATTTGGGTGGCAAAGCACTTGGAAATGGAAGAAGGAATTCACAGTAGATTTTAAGTTTAACACAAGATAATGAAAAGTCAGCCTGAAGAGCTGAATTTAATTTATTCTTATTAACTTATATAAAATGAATATAAAATAATGGATGGTATAAAGTAAATAAGCCAACTGGATTGCTCCCTCACAACACAAGAACTATTCTCTGAAACAGAACATTTAAGTAGCAATCTGATCATAGGCATAGAAGATCCTCAGTCATTGTTATATTCAGCGTATGATCTTAATATAGTATTTAAGTGTCCTGCATGTTTTAATATTTATCTGTAATCCATTTCTGTACAATGCAGAGTCTTATTTCCTCTGTTTTAAAGTTGGAATGAATGGCAAAGTGTGTATTACTAAATACGAGAGTGCCGCAAACCAACCTTTGATCCTATGGCCAGTACAGATTGGCCCAGATCTGTACTACTTAGTACTAAATAAGATTTAGAGGAACTTGTC
The DNA here is from genome assembly GCA_030449065.1 of Oceanodroma leucorhoa. Taxonomy (NCBI): domain Eukaryota; kingdom Metazoa; phylum Chordata; class Aves; order Procellariiformes; genus Oceanodroma; species Oceanodroma leucorhoa. The sequence goes on along the minus strand of JASVER010000031.1, from coordinate 3,906,693 downwards.
TTGGAGAAAGCTGATCCAAAATGGAGCTAATAAAAGAGCTAACAGGCACTATAGATAATCACAGATCAATCCAGTGCTTGAGCTCATTCCTTGGCCCTTTTTCATTTATCAGTACAGATACACTTTGTGGTTTTAAGTGACTCAGCCAAGGAAGGCTACAGTGCAACAGGGAAACTTGAGTTCAATTTGATATTGTAAGTTAAAATCTCAAATATCTGGCTGACCATCCTTCCTCTGAACTTAACTTCATTAAAAAATAATGTATATTAAAAAAAATACAGCTCAATGGTGGATCTTACTGCCAGAAGGTAAACATGAAGCCTAAAGCTTATTAAGAGGATTAAATATCCTGACTGACAGAGGTAGGACACTCTTTCCAACTCACTGTTTTTGAAACCTGGGGAGTGTAGGGGAGGAAAAAGCAAAACCAAGCCAAACCCCTTAATCTAAGAGTTCCTCCTATATGTCAACTGTTTTTCTATCAGCCACTGATTTCAAAGATGAAGAGGATGAAGAACTACCATGCAGACAGAATTAAGCCTTATTTCTGGAGGGAAAGAGAAATTAAAGTATTAGTAACTTTCAAGAATTTAGAGAACAAACTAAATTAAAACAAACGTTATAAAGGATTTCAACTAATACAAGCCAGGCAATTTTACAGTTATTTGCTTTTAGTTTATTTAAATTAGTTTGTTTAAAGTAGCCCTTAAATTTTTCATTAAGTGGTGGCCTACTGCTAAGTTTTAAGGACCAAAGGCTAGATAATATCAAGGACCAGACAATAAAGAAAGTCAGTGATCTGATCTAACACGGTAACTGTTACTCTCTTAAAATTACTGAAGACTTCAGTAAACTCCCATCGTCTGACAGTTCAACCTACACCATCTTCTCAGGCTGCTATCCCAGCACCTACATTCACCCAGCCAGCATGTCTAATTTTCCTCCTCTCGGTACTACTGCTGTCTCAAGCCTTTTTTTGTCCGAATAAATGGACTTCCTTCCTGACTCCTTGGTCTGTATTTCCATCACATGCCCTCAACGCAGAGCTTTAGGCTTTGAGTGTCTACTTGGCACTTCTCTAAAAAGGAAAGTGAAAAACCAGTAGGGCAGATAATTCCCTTCATCATGCAGCTGTGCTGTCCAGCACTTACATTTTTCACAGCACTGAAGTACAAAGACACCGTCACTATCTACCATTCTGTGGCCAAAGATTCTAACAACATCACGGGAAATGTAGGGTTACGCAAGATAGCTATTTAATACTTTTTCATTAGCAGCGTGCCTGCCAGTTTCCGATCACTGCCAACAGATTTTTCCATATATAAACAACTCAAGCCCAAACTGTCTGACATGAATCTTTTGAAAAAGACAAAATACAAGGAGCAGTTTCCCAAAGTATTTTGCAAATAACCTCTCAGATCCATAAGGAGACACTCAAAAAATTATTATCGTGGCTACTTTAAGCTGGCCTAGTTACAACCCCCCATCCCCTCATCTCTCCCCGCGGCTCCCCCCGGCTCTCCCTGGCATCATTGCTCGCCTTGGCGAGGCGGCTCCTCCGCCCCCACCAGCCCTGAGCACCGGCCGCACCGCGGAGACGCGGAGCTCCACACCTGCGGGCCGGCCGGGGCCTGCTCCGCAGCCAGAGCATACAAGCCACCCGGCCGCCTGTCACCACCCACCGGGCCCGGCTCCCGGCTCCCCGACGCTCACGCAGCTACCCCCGCCCCGCGCCGGCCGAAGCGCCGCCCTCGCTTCGGGACGCCGACCGCCACCGCCCGGCAGCAGCTGTGGCGCCCGCCCCGCTCCGGGCGAACAATCCGCCTCACCGCCGGGAGGAGCCGCGCCCCCCGGCTCCCCACGGAGCTCCCTGCGGCCCGGGAATACCCGACCCCGCGGCCGCGCTCACCGAGCCGGGCCCCGCTCGCCGAGCCGAGCCCCGCCGCGCCACGGCCCGCCTGCGCCACCGCCTCCCGGGTCAGGCGGCAGCGGGCGGGGCCGCCGGCACACCACTGTGACGTCGCCGAACGCCCGTTGGGGGGTGCGCGCGGGGCGGGGCGGTGCTGAGGGAGCGGCGCTATGGCGGCGGCTGGTGGGGACGGGGCGGCGCGCGGGGGGGCTTTTCGGCGGGGGAGGGTGGGGAAGGCGCTCGCGGCGGAGCGAGAGCGAGCGCGAGCCTCGGCAGGGGCGTCTGCGGGCAGAGGCGTGAGGAGAAGCCGTGCCGCGGGGGGCAGGGGCCGCTGGGGCGCTCTGCGTGGCTGTAGCAGCTTGATTGGCTTAGTAGCAGCTGTGTGATTAATAAAAGGGGTTTCATGAGTATTGGCTGCGATTCGTGTCTTCCCCCGGCTTGATCTCCTGTCAAGAAAAAGGGGGACACGCTCTCCTGCCGCTCCCCCAGCCCGGGAGCCGCGGCGGCTGCGGCGCTGGGCCCGGCCGGCCTGTCAGCAGCAGCCCGGGAGCGGGGCACGGTGGCGCTGGCAGCCGCCGGCAAGGGAAAGCAGGCTTCACAGCTGGCGCTGGCGAAAACGCCAGGATGTCTTGCTCGAACCGGAACTTCTAGTGAAAGCAATAGTAAAATATGGAAAAATAAGGCCTAAAAACTATCATTCTGAAGCTTAAAAGTAGTCTCCCCTTTGCTATCACGTGTTTCATACTTTCATTTTGGCTGTTACTTTAATTGTGACAAAGTGGCTGACCTCTCACCTCTCGCAGAGGTGGCTGGCTGAAGGTTAGGCTCATTTCCAAACCTGGGGAAGGTGGAGCTGGCTGCCTCCCCAGGTACTGGCTTCTCAACGGTGGGAGGGAGGAGATGCGTTTCTGCACTGGTGGTGTGAAAAAATGAAAGAGAAATGGTCTCACTAAATTTCCAGCACTTGCTTTAGAACATGAACGTTCATGTTCTCAGTGAAACTTCAACTTCTCAGTGAAACAGCTGTTAGAATTTCTGAATATAATCTGGCAGAATATTATTTATTTGCCACTTTCATAATCAATGCTAAGAATCTTCTGCAGCTTGACTTTCACATAGAAAATGTCTAACCATGTTACATCTAGCAAAGGTGCATTCCATGGTGCACGGTTCTTTACCTGAGCTAGCTCTTCCAGAACTAGCTGAGTGCCGGCCCTATTGGGGCTAATTAATTTGCTTTCTCAGGTACTGTCATGTCTATGCTGATCGTGAATCAACCTTTAACACACTCAGGAGCGCAGACCATAGGAAATTCATAGTAAATATTGTGTTTAGGTAGTGGCAGCTCTGTCTAGCACAGTCCTGGAAGATGGGTTTGCATCTTAGCTTCATTCAGCTCTGAAGTATCTCTGGAAATCCGTCACACATTGTAGTTTCTAGCACATTTATCTAGGAATTCTGTGTTCCCAACTTCTCACTTGCCTGCTCTTCACTCCTTTCCCTACTGACAAGAAAAAGAGAACAACCTGGGGGAGAGACAAGGCGTCCATAAATCAGGGAGAGTTCCTCTCTTCAAACAGTGATGAGGATGGCATTTGTATGTGAATTAGTATGCAGATGGATGAGGGTGGCATATGTGGTTTGGGCTGGTGGAGAGGGCCCTAAACATTGGTTTAAACATGATAGGTTGGGCTCAGGTAACTAGAAGACACCAAATTATGTTGTAATGTGGATATATCCAAGACTTACAAGGAACTAAAGAAAGTTTTATGATGGAAAGTGACACACTCTTTTCAAGCAGTGCTGCAAGTCAATAGAAGGACTTTTTAAATTTTTTTTTTAACCATGCAGGTGGTCAGACACTGGTCACGACTTGCCCAGAGCGGCTGTGCAAACTCCATCCCTGGGGTGTTCAGAACCCAACTGGACAAGATCCTGAGCAACTTGGTGTAGCTTCTGAGTTGGCTATGCTTTGAGTGGAGGGTTGGACTAGAAGACTTTCAGCGATCCCTTCAAGCCTAAATTTTTGTGTGATTCTATGAAATAAATGCTGGTCTCATCCTTACACAAAGAAAACCCCCAAACCCAAAACAATCAAAACAGTGGCCTTAAGTGGATTCCTAGAGAGGAGTAGGAACAACACATGACTCTTCATCTCAGAGTTCTTCTACTTCAGTTTGCTTCCTTCTTAAATATATGGTTTATTCAGATTGTAGAAATAGGTTAAATAAACCAGCTGAAAGAGTGCTGAAACACAGGTCAGTTTTGAGAACATGTAAGTGATGCGGTGATGATAGATAGATTATTTTTTTATTTCTGTAAAAGCAGAAGCTGCAAGTAGTTTATATAGATCAGTTGAGAGGATGCCTCCTAAAGAGAAACATTTATATCATTTTTATCGGTCAGCATTTTCAGTAGCTCAGCATTTTCTGGAAACAGGCCTAAATAATCCCTTTTACCAACATTGTTTTGTGGAAGCAGGCCTTGCTAGGCCTAGGAGTTGGGGAAGGGCAAAGCAGCGTCACAAGCGAGGGAGGGATGAGCTGAACAGATGTACGCCGAGGCCGCCCGGCTGCGTCCTCTGAGCTGTCAGGAACACATGGGCACATCCGCCGTGACAATGTTTCCTTCCATGCAGATGCTGCTCTGCCATATCAGGCCCCCTCACAGGGCAGCTTGTATCCGCTGTGAATTTATATGAGCCCCAGTACTTTTGCTTTAAGTCAGAATTCGCATCGGTAGAGGGCTGAACCTCTCTCGCTATGTGTTCCCTCCTACAGCTGTCGAAATAAACTGCTTCTGCCTGACCTGAATCTGCAAAAATTAAACTGCGTGTTTATTCTTTAGGTCTTCATCCTCATTTGCAAATGATAACTCTGTTTGTGGTGAGCTATATCTTTAGTGATTTCAATCTAAACAACCACTGTGGGCTTGCTTAATTTTTGTCTGCGCTTTCACAAAAATAATTTTCCCCAGATACCTCCTTTTTTACGCTTTACTAACATATAAATAAGTTTATGTAAGCTAGGCAATATTTATATATATATGTATTTAGGTATATAAGCACGTTATATATCCAAGTTATTTAAACGTCATTCAAACAGTAAAATCATTGAGGGATTTCAAACTGATCTGTAAAAGTTAGCAAACATGGGGCAGGGGGTGAGGCTGTGAATAAAAAATATGCGCGAATTCTCCAAAACCACTTACCAATATGCAAATAAATTTCATTGACTTACACCAAATGCCAGTACGACTGTAACCTGCTTAAACATCTGATGGATAGACAGAGTGCTTTTAGTCAGCAGCCCCCAAACCACTGATGGAAGCACAATAAATCAGTGTTGTGTGGGTACAACTGAACATATAATTATTCTACAGGTTGTAACAATAGTAAAAACTTTTGTGGTAGATGAGCAGATGACCTTATCTGTGATGATTACCTTTTTGCTGCCTTCAAACCGCATAATCATTTGCAGATAAATTGTCCTCAAGCCATGTGAGGAAATGGCAGTAACAGCTGTCTGACAAAGGTAATATTGCAGCTTTCTAAAATTATGCCCGCTACTGACCTCAGAGTGAACTGCCACTTTGCTAAGGTGCAAGAACACATCTTCAGTGTGTGTGCGCAATGCTGATAGGCTTCAACTACAAGCAGGAGTAATGCACTTAACAACCTAGACAGCAGACGAGCATGAAACATCTGGAAAGGGTGGGTGGCTCCTGAGAAGATCTCGTTTGGGATGCCCATTCCCAAAGGGTGATGGAATAACCTGGCTGTTAACAGTACGGCCTTGGGAAGGAGGAGGCTCTAACAATTCAGAGGTATAGATATGGGTCCAGGTATCACCTGTGCATTGCATGTGGCCACTTGCCAGACTGCAGCCATCTTGAGCAAGGTTTTTCTCTGCCCTTCGCTCTGAGCAGTCATTTGCATGTGCGTAGTCGTTAAATGCTATCATCTCCCTGATCTGCCGTACTCTTAAGTTGAATAGGGGTACCCACAGAGTAAGCACAGAAAACCTAGACCATTTTATGGGACCCCAGCTTTAACATTTCCTGCCTTCAGAGATACTACAAGCATGGTCCTCAAGTCAAGCCCAAGGGAAATTTTTCTGGACAGTGTTCAAAGTGCTCTTGGAGGATCTGCTGCAATGGAGATAAGTATGTGAGAACTAGGGAGACAGATGATGGACCAGCTTAAGTTGACTGGGAGTTCAGTTTGTTAGTTCAGCAGTACATAAAATAAGTTGACAAAAATGGTGAGAAGAGAATACTATGAGGAAAATTCCTGGCTCCCTGAAGACTAGTGGTAACAAAGCTATTCTCTTGGGTGCTTTATAGCTAAATGCGTCCTTGCTGGGGCAGATCACAGTAAAGCTGGGCACCACAAAAGTCAAGTTTTCACAGGTTGATTACAATATTGAGGTGCTGCTTATTCAGTTCAGAGGAAAAATAAATAAGAAGCTGATGGAGTATTCTATCATCCCCATTTGTGGCACTTGGAATAGTGGCCACTCTGATAGCAGCTATGTGTTTTCCAGAATGATCAGACATACTGTCAGACTGCAGAAAGCAGCTGAGGTGGTGAAATACATTTCTTTTTCTTTTAGCACCAATGTTGCAATGTATGCTGCTGTCAAAAAAGAGAGACCATTCAGGGGCAAGGACTTTGCACTTTACAAGCCTGAGAGTGAAATTGTATGCAATTAATAAATGATCCTGAATTTTGCAATTTATCCTGGTTTTGGGGTGGTTTTTTTTTGGGGGGTACACAGAAGATTAAAAATGCAAAATTAAAAATGCAAAATTAGAAAGCAGTGCATCTCACACTGTATCCATAATTAAAGATTTTTTTTAGTGCTCCTGACATTTGGGAGAAACACTTCACCATAAATTAATTTCTCTGGGAACATGAAAGATAACTTCTTGTTTGTCTTCTTGCTTTTTGTGCCTCTCACCACCATCAAGCACTAATGTGTCAAACTGAAAATTATGTATAGCCCTAGTGATATCAAGTGTTGCTTTTTTAATTGTTTTTCAGTGGCCAGGAGTGGCTCAGTATTTGTGATAAATTGAGTTAGTCATTTGATTGCATGTAGTCTCTTCATCTTTTAATAAGAAGCTGTAACTCTCATTCAGCTCTGTGTGTGTGTGCGCTATTCAAAAAATAATATTGACAGAATTAGGACCTTGTGATATACTATATGTAAGAACAACTATCATCAAGATTTTGCTCCAGATGACGTGGGAGAACATCTGTTTTCCTAGTGATTTAGGTGAAGTAGTCTGGGGCCCTGCCTGTGTCAGTCCTGTCTTTTCTTCCCTTAGCCTCAGCTCTTCACAATTTCAAATTCAGGCTAATCTCCTGTTGCTTGAACTAGGATAGGTCTGAGGGCTGTTATTCTGTAAGTAACAACATGTTTTCTTGCATCTTCCTTTGATGAATCCGATATTGGTCAGGTTTTGGACTAGACAATTCTGTGAACTGGTCCTGTGCAGGGATATATGTCATATTGTGTGTCTTGTTCGGTGAGGATATATGAAACACTAGCTAAGAGGCATCTACTTATGTAGATTTCCTCTCCTTTTATGTTTAAGCTATGTCTGTCTTTGGATAGGTTTTGCCTTCTAGTTGGAGTCCCACTAGACACTCAGTGTGTGCTAGCTTACGTAGACTTTTTCTTCCTCAGGTGGGAAGTGGATAGCTTTCCCAATAGCTTTGTACTTAGAAATGACACCATGTGTTTAACTAGGTGGCATATCTGTCATGTAATTGCATCAGTTTTACCTGCCTAGGGAGGAAAGTTGAAGGAGTCACATGTCTCAATTTGTTTTGAAATACAAGCTCCTCAACTGGATGGGCAGGAGCTCAACCAGAATGATTCTAGTTACCCACTGAGTAATCCCAAACAACAGTCTGGCTCTGCACAGCTATGTATGTAATGCTGTGGATGAAATGTGGAAATAGGCTGTGGAAATCAGTTATTCCAGTTCCCAAGTCTAGGTGCTGAGACCATCCATGGCCCTCTCAGTATCAGGGCAAGTTCTGTGCATGTGTCTTCTGTCTATGATTTTATGATGTTCATCTGACAGTGCCTCCATATGGCCAATGGCAGAACTCAACCAGTACAGTTTGAGTACTGAGTGTTCAGCTGACACTCTATATACAGTTTCCAAACAATTCATGGATCAAATATAATACTAAACATAATTGTTAGACAAAGTGTTTTTTAAAAACACTTCGGTAGGTGAATCTTAAACTGCCAAGAGGATCTAGACTTCAATTTACTAATGTGTGGTTTTAACTTTATTAGTTACCTCATGTAATTAAATGCATGTATAAACCTTTGAAAAAGAAGACCCTGCATTTGTAAAATAAGTCATTCGCAAGGAATAGCTTGTTCGCCATCAGAAGCAATAATTTGAACTTTCAACTTGTTCTTCTTTTCAGTTTGCTGTCAAAATAGTATTTTATAATATTATAATATTATTCTAATAATAAATGGTGCCTACATCTTTTTGAATTAACAGAAATGCAGTTGGAACTTCTGTATCTTAGTTCTACTCTATTCCAAACTGAAACTGAAAAAGTTTCTGTCTGGCAGAACTGGACTAAAGATACACTGTTACTGCATAGCTAGATGGCAGTATTCACATTGCTTTGAGAAAAAACAGGGTTATTTGAAAGATTTTCAGAAAAATCTCACTGCTCTGTAACAGTTAAATGACATGGTCCTATTTTGAAATGTGCTGCATAAGAATGTCTGAATACATAATACATCTGAAAATCCGACCACTTCATTTAGTTGTCTAAATCGGAGATGCGTAATTTGGCCCTACAGGTAATAAGCATGAAATGTAATATTTCCCTGTTGATCATTTTATCTGATTATGTGTCTACCTTTTTCACAACAGGCTAATATAATATTTTAAATTATTATTTTAATTTGAGAATTTTATAAATTAGATACTGCAATAAAATAAAAGAAAAAGATTCTTTTTACATGCATACTCCATTTCCTTAAAATTTGAGGAAACATTAATGGAAAAATTGAATCTTTCCCATTGACTCAGCAGGCCTTGAATCATACTTGAAATTTTCTTTTACTGTTTTTCTTCAGTATAAAACCTCCCAAACCTCATTTGTTTGATTACAAAAGCGAGAGAATGGAACACAGTAAAATGCACAAGCTATTGAACATGTCTATAATAATAGACTAGTCTGTAAACACAGTGAACAGGGAAACAGATTCCAGCTTCAAATCCCAAGACATTACTTTAAACAACATTAGAGGGAAACATATGCTTATGATGATAGTATCATGAAATGCTATAAAAAGCTTGCTTTGATTATATAGGAGTTTTCTTCCTTTCAGATACATAACAAAATACTTATTCAACGAAGTCTTTCTGAATGTCCAAGTTCATTCTATCTGGCCGAGCCCATAGAGTTGTGGTGAACAGAGTTACATCCAGTTGGCGGCCGGTCACGAGCGGTGTTCCCCAGGGCTCCGTTTTGGGGCCCGTCTTGTTTAACATCTTTATCAATGATCTGGATGGGGGGATTGAGTGCACCCTCAGTAAGTTCGCAGATGACACCAAGCTGGGCGGCAGTGTTGATCTGCCTGAGGGTAGGAAGGCTCTGCAGAGGGATCTGGACAGGCTGGATCGATGGGCCGAGGCCAATTGCATGAGGTTCAACAAGGCCAAGTGCCGGGTCCTGCACTTGGGTCACAACAACCCCAGGCAATGCTACAGGCTTGGGGAAGAGTGGCTGGAAAGCTGCCCGGCAGAAAAGGACCTGGGGGTGCTGGTCGACAGCCGGCTGAACATGAGCCGGCAGTGTGCCCAGGTGGCCAAGAAGGCCAACGGCATCCTGGCCTGTGTCAGGAATAGTGTGGCCAGCAGGAGCAGGGAGGTGATCGTGCCCCTGTACTCGGCACTGGTGAGGCCGCACCTCGAATACTGTGTTCAGTTTTGGGCCCCTCACTACAAGAAGGACATTGAGGTGCTGGAGCGTGTCCAGAGAAGGGCGACGAGGCTGGTGAAGGGTCTAGAGAACAGGTCTTATGAGGAGCGGCTGAGGGAGCTGGGGTTGTTTAGCCTGGAGAATAGGAAGCTGGGGGGAGACCTTATCACTCTCTACAACTACCTGAAAGGAGGTTGTAGCAAGGTGGATGTTGGTCTCTTCTCCCAAGTAACAAGTGATAGGATGAGAGAAAACAGTCTCAAGTTGCACCAGGGGAGGTTTAGATTGGGTATTGGGAATAATTTCTTCACCGAAAGGGTTATCAAGCATTGGAACAGGCTGCCCAGGGAAGTGGTGGAGTCACCATCACTGGAGGTGTTCAAAAAACATGTAGATGTGGTGCTTAGGGACATGGTTTAGTGGTGGACTTGGCAGTGTAAGGTTTACGGTTGGACTTGATGATCTTAAGGGTCTTTTCCAACCTAAATGATTCTATTATTGTCTGATTCTATTTTTACTGATTTCAATGCTAACTGCTTAAAAATTGTCTTTAAATGTGTGCAAAGTTATATATTAATTTACTAGTGAGATGGTATTCCCTCGAATCCCTCGTCTGTGACATTCCTGTGCTGAGGATTGCACAGACGTAGAGAACAACAGGGAAGCTCCTGTGCTGGAAGGACTTGCCTTCTCATTAGGAGAGTAGAGACAGCAGGGGATACAGACGAGAAGTCCAAGAAAGCCATGAGACTGTTCAGGGCCACATTCAACCTTCAACTAAAATAAATTAAAGAGTAAATTAGAGTGTTCTGATGTCTTCTGAAAATCAGCTCTACTACACACTTTTAAAGGGTCCATGGGGACAGGGTGGATGTGGACTACATGTCAGACAGGCTGGATCCCTGGCAAGGGGAGAGAAGAGGGAGAGCTGACAGGAGTGGCTTTCCTCAGGTGCTAGCCACCACTTCACTGTGACACTGGTTAAAAGAACCTTTAGGATTGTGCTGACCTGATCTGGAGGCCAGAGGAGATCCTGGCATTGCCAGGATGATGTAGTTATATTTCTTTTCTGGTAAGCTGTTGCTGTGGCCTCAGCATTAAAACAGGGCTGAGTTTAGCCCTGCTATCACAGTTCAATTATTTATAAATTTCAGCTCACTGTCCTTGGAAGTACCATTAAGAGAACCTCCTCCGCTGCTCTCTGTACTTTCTTATCTCTAGTTTATAGACTAAACTGCAGAAAGCAAAGCAGGCTAACTATGTGTTGTGCAGAGGTGTCAGCCTGAAATCAAATAATACTGCAGTGAAAATCAGGTTTTACTCGGGATCTGTCTATACTGCGGACTATAGGATAGTACAGAGATGCTTAAACCTATTTTCAGTATTTCTGCATAACACTGAATGTTCTACTATAGACATATCTTGAAATCATAATGTAGGGTCTAAGCATAATTTTATCAGCAAAAATGCACCATTATATTTCTATTCAGTATTTCTGGTCTAACAGCCCTGTTCTGACTGCCTTGCTTGCTAACCCATATAATAAAAGCTTTCTGAATTTTCTCTATTTCTGTAAATCCAATGCCTGTGCTTTTTAGTTTATAGGCATGTTTTGTATATTTATCAGCTCAATGGAGGAAAGCTGCCATCAGAACCTGAAATGAAGCTCCAAAGTTTTTGCAGATATGTAATATCAAGCAAAGGTCAGTAGTTCATTAAATCTCATCATCAGAAGCTGTATAATAAGGAACAAAGGTCAATAGTTCATTACATCTCATAATCAGAAACTATAAATATGGATGAAAAAGTCACCTGAAACTTCACAGCTGTCTTACCAATACTTGGACAGGGAGCTCAGTGCGAAGCCTTGGCCTTGAATATACAGGTAAATGTGCTAGATAATACATTACTTATCAATATGATTGAACTTATTTTTAAATTTGCCAAAACATAGAGAAAAATGAGACCACGATGATACAGACACCTAAGTACATCCTTAATGTTATGGACTGACGTGCTGTAAATGGACCTACACGTGTAGGATTTTGTCCAAGTGTCTAGAGAATTTGTGAACCATTCTGTGCTTATGCTAATTCTTCTTTCCTAGGTTAGAAGGCTGCATCCTTTACTCAGAGATACCTCATGGTTATTCCAGCTTGGCAGTCACAATACTTAAGTACCTAAAGCATATATAAAAGTTGAACTTTACACAAAAGCTTCTTTGTTATTGTCTTTGTGTACTTCCCTAGGTAAATTACCCAGTACAAGTGTTGGCATGTTGTTCCAACATTGTGTAAATAAATTATGGTAAAATTACTGTTTTCTTCATTTCAGTCTTCTTGGATGAAGAAGAAGTATGTATTAAATTTAGTGAACATGTATCTCTCCTGAAATGAAATAGGTATTTTTTAATTTTCTAGAATTTATATTGGACTTCAAAATTATTGTAATTGAAATATTTAATATCTTTCCTTTTTATACAGGGTTTACCAGGAAAACCCTTCTGGGGCTAATTTAACACAAATAAGTCCCAATAACTAGCACTCAGAACTCTTTAACCTACTGGATAAAGTGTCTGTATGATATTGAAATGCAAGTAACAAGGTTATATCCCAAGGATTACATTTTTGTGAGAAATTTTTCATACCTTTTATTCCCTCAGTGCCTGAGACATTATTATATTCTAGTACAATTATTTTATTACCCTCAAATGTTATTTATTAAAATATTTAAGAAAACATAATATGCAGCATAATTAAATCTAGATTTTTGTGTGCATAGGTCTTGATACATGCTATTAGAGAATTAACTTGGTTTGAAGTCTGTACTTGTAGGACCAAAATACCCTTTCACTTTCCCTCTTGTATATCAAATGAACTAATACTCATTTCACCCTTCAAAAGCTCAGGAATTCATGCTGTCTGCATACTGTTGGAGTGCAGAGAGGCTGAGGGTGTAATTACCTTAACAGTCAAGTCATCCTGGTTTAAAAACAAACCAATGAACCAACCCATGAAGAACTGTTTCTTTTTCTTGGATTTGGCAGGTTTTTAACGCCACTGATGCAGTTCATGGTAGGTCCCCATCACAGTCACATCTGCAGACTTGATGGGATGATGAACTGCAGCATGGGGGTGGGGAACTTGTTAAAACAGCCTTGCTGCCAAAGAAAATGGGGCACCACCAACACCCTAAGGATCTAAAATATACCCTCTAAGCTATTTCTTGGGTGCGTAGTAGTTACTTTTGTTAGCGTAAGCTGACAATAAACAGTAAGGCAGGGATCACCATGCTTTGCTGAGAACAGCAGCTCTGCAAAACTAAGGTGCTGTGAGAAAGGTACACTTCTGGGCATGAGGAAGCACACACATTTGGAGGATGGTGGTTGCATTGTCCAGGAAAATAACACCTCCACACAGTATCAGCTGTAACGGTGAAAGCTAAATTAGCTTTCCTCACAATATGCCGTGTTCCATCTTGGACTGGTCAAATGATTACTTTGTTCTAATTTAAAGAAAACACATTTTTGAAGATATTAATTCTCTCTGGCTTGTTTTTACTTGTAAAATGCTTTAAATTCAATAAATATTCAATACATATTTACTCAAGCGGAACTTGTTCCACTGTTCTTGTCTACTGCATAAATTTTATAAGTATTTTCAAAAGCTGCCTGAGTAAAAATACAGATATTCAAGAGCAGAACGTTGTTCTCCTGGCTTTGAGGATGGATAGTTAAGTGGCTTATACAGTTTTCTTGTTTCGTTTGAAGCCTTTAAAAAAGAAGTAGTTCCAGTAGACATTTTTATCTGGTAGGCGTGAAAACAGTGAGTGTATAAAAAATGCCTTTGGACTGAAATTAAGGTGCCAAATTCAACCTAAATTTGAGTTAATCCTTATGGAACTGAATTCTGTTTTAACAGGATTATACACATCAGAGGTGAGACAGCTTCTAGTTTTTTGTCTGGTCTAGTTTGAAATACTTAAAGTAAGAGTGTTTATATCACCTCTGAAACATAGCACTCTCACTTTGTTGTATTAGACCTTTCTGCCTCAGCTTTTGCACTTACAGTAAAAGCAGCATTTTCCAGTGTTGTCAACTATTGTCCTGTCTTTAATGTTCCCTTCTGGAAAAGATTATAGCCAAAAAGATCTGGAAAGAGATTAAAAATCAATTGGAAAAAGAAAAGAAAGCTCATGTAAAGCAATAAGTACGGCAGATACTGCATTTCCCTAAATATATACAGGGAATGCTACCTCCTAAAACCATTCTTGCCTCTTGTAACCTTACTGAAAGTAATTCTGCTCACTTGTCAGCCAGCACTGACTACCCTACCCTGTATAATAGCACCTGATGGCAAGACCTAGCGAATGATCCTAGATGTTATTCTATATTAAATACAGCCAAATAGCAGTGTATTAAGGTATAACTAAACAGTGACACTAACATAAAGAGTCATGAACCAAGCTTTGAGAGACTGATGGACAAAGAGAAGAAGCTAACATGAACAAGCTAGCAGGCTGATATCACATATAAGGAGGAGATATAAGACAACGGATGATTGAAGCAGTACAATATAGATAGAGAAAACTGAAATGTTTTACTAACAGTTTGGTGGTAGCCAGGATGTTGCACTACCTGGGCAAGGCAACGGCAATTCTGTGCTAATGTAAGGGCTCTGGAGGGGAGAAGAGCCTAATCCAACCTAGTGCTTAAGCACACTTTCCAACTGTAAAGCAGGAAAACTTTCTGAACTTGATGGGGTAATGGGAAGGTTTATATTATTAAGAGCAATGGACCAACAAGTGTTCATTGTCAATCTTGGTCAATCTAGAGTACCTCAGGCAACCAGGTGGTATAATTAAATCAGATTGGGCAATTATGCTGGAAATACCCACATCAAACCAAAGATGATTGAGAAGTTCCTTGGACTAATTCTGTCATTAATTGCAGAAAAACCTAGCTCATTATTTTATTATAATATACTGTTTAAGCCTTAACAGTAATAAGATAGTCATAATCGATAGTTTTACTTTGTGGACACATTCTTGAAACATTTTACTTAGAAGACACAGTGTAAATGTCATAGGGCCTTATGAATAAAATGTTTGTTAGTAAAATTCTTGAATACAATCCTCAGAATCAGTAAGATAATCCCACCACTTTCCCACTGCTATAGGTGCTTACTCTTAGAAAGGCTTGTTGCCACATGTGTTCTTGAAGTGCAAAGCATGGTGCAGTGCTTACTCCCACCAGCTGCTGGCCAGTGCAAATTATCCACCTTGTGCAATAACCTCTTTCTGAGGAGCAGCAATAGTGGCTGGAGTTGATGAAGGCCAGGAGCTCTTCAGCTGGAAGCAGAAAAGGACATATGTCCATGGCCTTATTCATATTTTGTCATTCAATTTCTATACAACCCAGGAAGTCTCTTACTGTGAGTCAGGTACAATACCCAAGTCTGCTGTGAAGCACTTGAAAACCGAAGTCATTTCAATCTCCGGATAGATAGAAGAAGGTGTGCAGAGCCACCAGGCTGTATTCTCACACTGACTCCCGCAAAGGTGCCCTCTGCACATGAAGGGTCTTGTGTGGGGGCCCCAAAGAGAAGAGAATGAGAATTCCCAATCTTTCAGAAACCTGAAGGGGTGAGGATATCGCTAGCTGCAGAAGCTGAATCCACGTGTCTCATGCTGGTTTTGCAGATGTGCTGATGCTCCTTTCTCGTTCCTTTAGGGCTGGAACTGACACAGGCTCATGCCTCCAACACACCATAACTGCAAAGTAGTTGCGAAGTGCACCAGCATGCACAGTATTAAATAAAACCATAATTTTTTTCATTTTCCAGGGAGGTTCTGGCCTGTCAGATCCCTTATCTATCCTATCCCTGTAGAATAAATATTCCCCAAGGAATCATTAATTCGGCTCTGTTGATTTTTGTGTAGATATGTTAGCAGCTATGTTGATCTGGGGCTGTAGCCTTTTAAAGCACATCTTTTGCTGTTCTTTTAAAACATCAACATTTCTAAAACTACCAGGTGAGAATGTCCTCACGGTCAAGAATTTGGGAGGAATGAAATGCCTCTAGGTTTGCTGGCTGCCCACAGCTGTAACAGTGGCCTGTGCACAAGGAGCTGATGCCGGGCTGCCGGCCTCCCTTCTGCCTGGCCCCCCTGGGCACAGCTGCTGTGGGGGCCGAGAGCTGGGCTTGGAGAAAGTCCAGGAGCGGTGGGGAGGTTTGGGCAGGCACTCCGGCACTGCCCTGTCTTTGTCGAAGTCTCTGCATTTCTTGCATGAGCGACAGTAAGGACCAATTAATTTGGAAACCTGCAGGAAGGCGGTTCGTCTGTCGCAACTGTTGTACATCTGCAGCGATGGTGCCCTGCTGAGGTGGAGTACCGGCCGTGCCGGGAGCTGCTGGGGCCTTAGCAGTGGTGCTGGCAGGTGTGAGAGCGCTGGGTGGCACGAGGGGTGGCAGGAGACCCCCGGCCAGGCAGCTGGGGACAGGGACGGTCCAGCCCAGCTTGGTGTGTGAGGGCACGCGGGGCTGTGCCACTGGGAGCTGGGGGCAGGTGCGTGCTGTGGGACCTCTTCCAGCAGCAGTTGCTTGAAAACCAGCAAACTCCATCTCCTTCACCCCTGCAAAGAGCCACATACAAAGTCCTTGCATTTCCCAGCCTCCTCCCGTGGTTCATCCCCCTGCGCTGGGAGGCAGCTGCCTACGCTGACCCTGCAGTTTGGAGTCAGTGCGAGCAGCAAGTCCTGTGTATCAGCTGGAGAAGCTGACTTTCACAGAGCATCTTTTATCTTTGCTGTAGAATCGCTGTGGGCTCTTCCTCAGAAATGGCTGAGTTTCTCTGATTCCTTTGTCTGGTGTATGCAATTAATTAAAATCTCTGGGTGGAAAGCTCTTCTGAATGAAATGTCCTATATAAATATGTTATTATCATTGCCAAAACTGATTTTGAAACCCTGCTTATCTCTACCTTGTTTTTCCTCATTTGGTTTCTTTAGAAAAAGGTGTACTAATAATGAATAATGTGATGATACCATCTTTTTCTATTGCTTTAGTTTTCTAGATGTGTCAGTATTATTTTTCTCTGCAGTCATCATTACACTGAGTGGATATAAACTCTTATTAGGAGACTGCATTACAGCTTAAATTGCAGATAGCAATCACCTTGGATTTGCTTGTCTGTCCTTCAAGCAAATTCTAAGACAGAAAACCATTAGTAGTACCTTAGTACTCCTGATGTACATCACCTTTACAAACAATTCAAGTGTTAATAAATTAAGTTCATTCCAAGAAATAGTGTCCTGTGTTCTTGGAAATGAAACCAAATCCTATCACTTTACCATTTTCTAATTAAAGCTGGACAAACACTCGGTTTATGATTTGGAGACAGCCAGTAAAGAAACAATATGCATTACTCATCCACTCCACTTCTGAGACTAGTAGCAGCTGGAAGCTGCATATAAATATTCTACATTGCTCAATAAACAAATGTCAATAGATGCATAGGGAAGACGGCTCTTGATAAACAATCTTTTATGAAAGACTTCTTAGAGAAGCTCTTACCAGTGGAAGAGAGTGGCCTCCTGTGTATTGGTTTTTGGTATGAGTTTCTACAAGTTGATGCGTACACTAGTCCTAATTAGCATGACTGCACATTAGCTCGAAGCTCTCTTGGTAACCAATATCAGCAGTGCTACAACTAGCTGTGTAACTGAAGAAATGGGTGGCAGTCACTGTTGTACTACACTATTGGAATTACAAAGATGTTGCAGTCTCTTAGTAGAAGACACTGCAGGTTAGAAGACCAGGTATTTTGGATCTTAAAGCAGTAGGGCTAAAATCTATACAGAGCTTCAGGTGCATTAACAATTTCTTGGAAATAGACTGAGCAAAAAACTTTTTATTTAAATCTAGCTGTAGATTTTTAAAAATCTAGCTATAGATTTAAAAGAAAAATCTAGATACAGATCTCTGCACCACAGAAGGTGTCTGGTGAATGCTAAAACAAAGACCAAAGGACACTGGAGAGAAACGTGCTTGTAATCTTTTTACTACTCTTCCTCTCACCTTACCTGCAGCCCTTGGGCACAGAGGGATGTGCTGTGGGGCACCCCGCCAGCTTTGTCTACCTGCAGTGCCCAGCAGGAGCCAGCTGTTTGTTTTTCTTCTTCAGCTACATCTCTCAGCTTTTCTTTGAATCTATAAATCCTTTGGTTTATCTTTTATTGCTCACCAGAGGGAGATAGCAAGAATAAAACCCTTTGTTCCAACAGTGATAAAAGCACGAGAGGGAGAGATGGCATGGTCCATCTTCCTTCAAATCAAGAAGTCAGTCTGAGAGAATGCCATGTGCGTGAGGCTGTGGATTAAGGGGGTGTGTTGGACCAATGTAGGGAGTGGATGTGATGCCAGGATGGTTTGCTTCATCCTCCTGGCAAGCCAGCAGCAGAAGATTTGCAGGAGAAAATTACTAGTCACAACGATTCATATACATTTCTATGCAGAACATGTATCTCTCAGTGGAAAGGGAAGGCAAGCAGTGACACATTGTTCAAGATCATGGGTAGCCAAAAGATCCTGACCCTGCAAGCTGCATATCAGAATCTCCTGCAAGCTTTGGGAGCAGTTTGCAGGCAGCAGCTCTCCCAGGGTCCCAGCACTTCATTTTTGCAGGATGAGGTTACACTGGGCAAGTTGGTGACAGCAGCCTTAGCAGCACATGCTGGTTTGCTTTTTCCCACCATGGAGAATTCTAATAACCTCCTCAGCACTCTCTGCCCCATGGGGGGACCCATCTCCTGCCTGAGGATTGTTCTTGGCCCATGAGACAATGCAGGCCAAGAGTTAAAGGATGACAACTCCTGTTCTAGACAGCACAAAAATCTCAACTTTTGCTAAATATAGCTTTTTCACGAAGAGATGTTCAACATACAGAAATCAAAGTATAGAGCCCTTGGTGGTCCAGATCATTAGACTGAAGTTCCTTCTCAAGAAAGGTATTTTTCCCTCTAGTCAAAAAATGAAATTACTACATTAGCCGATGTCATAATCTATTTACACTTTTATTTTTCTACTTGAAGACATTCTTATAAAGGTCTGCCCTAACCACTGCTGTGGAGCTGAGGTGGCTGGGAGCAGCCTATATGGTAATTAGAGCACAGAAGGGGTCAGGGTTCACATCCTCTTAGTCAAGGAGACATCTGACATGAAGTCTCCCCCATCTTAGCTTGGGAAGCTTAGCATTGTTACCACCAGCGCTAACGATTTTGTGAATCCAGGCTGTCATTTCCCATGCTTTTCAATGGTCCTAAAACAAGTCCTCAGACAAAATGTTTCCTTTGTTACGGAATAAAATAAATGCAAAACCCTGAAAATTCTTATTTTATCTCAATATCCCTTCTTCTTGGAATTGTTTTTTTTTGGTTAAGGCACAAGAGAAGAAAGGATATTGGCACAGTCCTGGTCTGTACTACCAGGCAGCAGATTCAAACCTTGGGGTTTTATTACCGTGAGAGTGGGGGAATGGAGCTCACTGACAGCCCCCCTCCAGGTAGCAGGGCTCCCCCTCAGTGAGACTCTTTGGCAATACATTCAGCTGAATGCCAGACATGTCGGTTAATATGGATTTTGCTACTAAGGGTGATTTTTGTTTCCTGAAAAAGTCATGCATTTTCCTTACTCAGAGTCTATGCACATTCTTTTCCATGCCATTTCAAAATACACTCTGTTCAAAACCATTGTCAAAAGCATAAACATATATATTTTTTCTTAAATACAGCATATCTTATTTTTCTTATGATCTTACTTTGCAGTGGTTTTCTACAGATAGTGCTGTATGTGGTACAGTATATTTTGGCAGTGTTATTGAAAAGCCAAGTGCAGGGGAAGAAAAAATATGAGGTTTACCTCATTATCTTTAGGAGCCTCCAGAAGAAAATTGTAAATGGGTGTTTTCATAAAGCTTTCTAGTTCTTACCACCCAGTACTAATTAAAGCTTTGTATAAATTCACACATCTTGTCACAAGCACAGGGAAAGTATGGGAAAATTAAAAATGCAAGCTTTGCTGACATGCATGTGACCTTTTAATTGTGCATATTTTTGCTATCTTTGTTTTGAACAAGAATTTTGCACAAGAATTTTGCAGTGGAAGTTGATGCTGTCCTTTTATATGTGCTGGTTTATATGTACATGTGTATATATATACACACATTTATATGTGTGTGTATTACTGTACTAGCCCTAGCAGTATTTGCACATGGAATACAAAATTCACACACGGAGCTGAGCTAATACAGACACACGGAGATATTCAGCCTCCTCCCAAGAGCCTTGCAATATGATTTAAAATAAGTTGCAAAAGTGAGGAATAACAATCATTGGGAAGAATGAGGGAAGAAGACGGGATGCCACAGATATAGCACTGCAATACACAAGCCATTGTAGATTTAGCTTTAAAGCCCTTTTAATTTCCTATGCAGCGAGCACCTGGCTGGGCCGGTATTTCTGGCTGCCTCTGATATCAGAGAGAAGCAGGAGCCTGCTCTGCTGGGAGCTGAACAGACAGATTTGTTCAGTGGGACATTTCTCCCCTCTCCAGGCCACTTAGTGTTTCCAAAGTGGCCCCAAAAAATCTTGTCTTTCTGAGAGCCAGGCTGCCTTTTTAACTCAGGGCAGCGCTGGGGTGTAATGGTTCCCTCATTATTTGAGGTCTCTCCCGTCAGACAGAGTTGTCTCTGACTCAGGGAGCCGATGCGCTCTGCACTGCAAAACCTTGCGAGAGGCGAGGTGATGTTCTCATTAAAGGAACCGTGAATCCCTTGGGAACATCCCAGCCTTCAAGAAACTCAATTTGTTGTTTGACCTGTTTTCTTCAGAGAGGCCGCTGGAGAACGCGGAGGAAAGGTTTGATATACGGTACCCACACTGACGCATCGGGCAGAATCACGGGAATACATCACTTATGAATCACTGTGTATTAACTCACCTATAGCTCTACAGGGAATACAACTTGTAAAAAATATTCTTAAAATGTTACCTGCATAGCAAATCAATTAATAATTAGTAATCCACTAATAACGAGCGATTTTTACAGTTTAATAAAATTCTGTGCTGAACTTAGATGAAAGGTTGTCTCAAGGGTTATAAGAACTATAGATTTTATACGTGTGTGTGTTTGATTTCTCACTGCCTTGGATTTTGTATAATCGTATGCATATGGAAAAAATGCTGGAAAGCTCTGTTAAATCACACTGGTAGTGATATACAGTTTGGACAGTTGCAGATGACTACATGGCTGGAGAATCAGACCCTCTTCTGTGAAGACAGTGGTGAAAGACCAGGCTCCAAAACCTAACTTGGACAGTAAGAGATAGGAATAGCTTTGTAGCAATTCATTAAAAAGTGCATTTGTTCCATACAGCACTTACTGTAGTGGCCTATGGATGTGTCATCTTAGCAGTCTTTTTTGTTACCAAGTCTCAACAGATCATGCAAAAAAACGAATTGTGACTTGGCAGTCACAACATTAGTCTGCTGCACATTTAAACAGACTGTTGAAAGAGAATTTTTTAACAGCTAAAATTCAAGCACCTGGCAAACAGAATGCTTTGCAAGGAGATTGGTTTATTTCACTTGACAGTTTTATTAAACTTTAATCACCTTCTCAATGCATGCATTGTCTAGTACCCGCTGTTCCTATGGCCTAAATCAGGGACTTTTAAAAAAGATGAATACTTATTTTTCTGATTCTCAAGCACAGTGTAGTTCTGCTGTCTTTCATTATTAACTGTAAACCAGAGACAGAAATTGGTGAGATAAAATGAGGCAATAAAACAAAATTAAAGTGCTGTCAACACTAGATTTGTCAGGAATTTAATGAGCTTTGCAATAAAGGATGCTGATTATAGGTAATATTTCACAATTCCATTCATCACTCAACAAAATAATATACTTTTAGGAGACAACTGTAACTGTGTTCTGAAATGATGGAGGTACTCACAGATGAGATTGATGGGTGCTGTGAGCAGGTGCCATTGCCACTATGCTCCAATTAAAGGCTATGTGCATTGTATGAGGTTAAAGTCGTCTCTTACCCAGTGTTTGCTTTACGGAAAGCTTAAATAACAGTAACAGAACACCCAACTCAGCTCAAACTGTCTCCTGCTAGCCATTCCTATGGTTTTATGCAAATCCCATGTTTCCCCCCTTTCCCTCTGATCTCCACATCTTCTCCCATGCTTCAGGAATGCGTTCGGCATGTGCAGCTGAGGCATATTAGGAGTCAGTAGCCAAAGGCGTGTGATAAGGCTACTGCCCAGTCTGGCTACTGTGGACCAGATGCCAGTTAGCCACCAGGCCTCCAGGGGACAGCCTTTTTGGCAAGCACTATGCAATGTTTAAATTCCTGGCACAGGGACCATAGTGAGACATTTTAATTGCTCTGTCAGTGCCCCGAGTACCTGTGAAACTTGCCTTCCAGTTGTCTTCTAGGAAAGTGAAAAACCTGAAGAATTTACTGAAGAACTTAAAGGCAGATTTTCCAGCTGGGTCAGATCTTTCATTTACCTTCAATGCTTTTTTCTCAGCTATAAATGTAGTTGTTTCTGTAGGTTGCTTTCACTTCACACTTGTGCAGATGAGAGAATGAGGTCAGTCAGATCTGCTAGGTGTCATCCTCTACTTATTTGCATTGGTGTAATTTCGGTACTTGCCAAACCTGTAAAAACAAGAGAGGAATGAGGATCTATCAGCACAAAGACTCACACCTGGTGGGTGTGCGCAAGTAATATCAGAAGTGTCTTGCCCAATGGGGAATCTGCTTGGAAACTGATCCTTTGTGTCCGCAAACAGCTGTGTAGAAATGACAGTCTGAATGATGAAGCAGCTGACTTCAGTGTGGACACAGGTACTTAGACGTCCAAAAGCTGGAAAGCATTTCAATTGCACATGCACCTTTATGCTACTTATTATTTTTGGCTGCAATCACACAAAAAATATTAGCTGGCTTTCTTGTTAGCAGAGGTTGAGAAGATTACATCAAAGCTAATCAAAAAGGCAGTTTTAGAGCTGAAAGCTATGATATGTCAGTCCAAGTCCTGAAAATCCTTATTGAGCCTGGTAGGCTGACTCACACAACCGCTTCCTCCTTATCAGAGCCCTCTTCATCTGAAGTATCTGAGAAAACCTGATCACTTATTACCTGGAGCTGGCTCAGTACAGCTGTAACATTCAATACATTAGTATTTCTGAAACTAAGAAAGAAATAACTTACATTCACTAAGATTTTAATTGCTACCCCGATCAACAGTATTCAGTATTCCTCAAATATGCAGCCATTGCTTTATTTTAACCACATTTTGTCACTGATCTATGTGATATCAAAACATCAGGACATCAAGAATGTAAGCCTGAGCCTATGGGCTATCATGTGAGGCTATGGCAGATGTTCTGATAATCTAATATGGACAGGGAAGAAGAAGCAAACCCACAGCTAGCTGTGACGATTATCAGTGGCTTACACCTTACAGTGCACACAGCACTGGACTCGGCATTGACACTGAGTTACTTAGCACTGAGTGGTCTAGGGCAAGCCAGCGAGGTCTACATCTGGGGCATTTTCTGGTATCCTTGTAAATGTCAGCCAAGGCATATATAGTATCATTTTGTTTTTTGATGCATGTCAAATCACATTTGGACTGAGATTTGTCAAAGTGATTTTCATTCCTTTTGGGGCACTCTGGAAGATGCTATCAAGGTTGTGAAAAAGGCTCGCTAGCTCTTTAATAAAGACCTGACCTAGTAAATGCTGGAGTGAATGGAAAAACTCCTTTTGTCTCCAGTCATGGTTAGATGAAGACACAAGTCTCCCGGGATTTATTACAAAATCCAAAACGGTGCAGCCCAGTTCAACACCTGGTAGCCTGAAAGTTGACTCTGATCAATAGCTGGGGAGTTTCTGATCTGTTGGTTCCCTTCGGATCCTCACAGTCTGCAGACATGATCTTCTTTGTGGTCTTTCTCTTATTTCACAGGGATGAGATCCCAGCTCGGTGCCCACCACCACACGTACAACACAAGACACCTTCCATCCAGTACCTGTGTCAACCCACGCTCCTCGGGACCGAGAGGGGAACCACCTGCCAGTGGCCACGTTCCTTGGTAACTTCCTATTCTCAGACCACAGTTATTCAGGGCATTTTTCCATTATGTCATTGGTTTCAGCCTGTTTTTATTGACTGGGTAAATAACTCCCTTGATTACAGCAGTTACAGTTTTTCCCGTGGTTATGTTTGGCAACAAGCTGCTCACCCTTCTTTAACTGCACTGTTAATTAGGAGATGTATATTTTCCTTCTTGTCAAAAGCAACTAAGCTCCCCACCACTAGAATTCCTTCTCCTCCCTTCTCCTAGGGTGAGAGAACCACAATCATTTGCTTAGTTATGCTTCAAGTCTTCTGTATGCTTTTGATAAAATCTATAAGTAATACTTTGAGAGGGTTATTTTTCCTGTGGCTGAGCGCATCTGTGTACAGAAGTGTTAAAAAGATGGAATTTTGGTTTGTGGATGGACACTGAGTGAAAAGTAGATAGTTGAGAAAGCTGCAGTCAGCACAGGGAGACAGATGGTTTCTTGTCTATTGTTTGAAATGCTGACCACAGAGATAATAAAGTTGAGCAAGGTTAGGGGAGGGGGTAGAGAACGTGCAGAAGGTGTAGAGAACGTGCAATACTGAAGGACTACGAGCAAAGCATAGTTATAATTTTGCTTAACTTGTAACATTCTGCTATTGGCTTGAGCATGGTTGCTGCGTGACTGCTAGACTATGGTAATAGGCCGCATGTGCAAAGCCTACGAACCAATAGATGGGGTGTCTATGGCGTGTGCAGCGCGCCTGGCCAGCAAGCGCATGCGCCATAGGCTCCCGATGTTGCAACCGGGGCGTGTTTTGGCACCTGCTGGCCACGAGTGTCAAAACCCGTTCCTCTGCAAACGTATAAATACCGGGATTTCCTGAAGAGGGGTGGGCCGGTGTACAGCAAGGTCACCGTTGCCTCCGTGGGGATGCCCACGTAAAGCTGGCACCTACTGACTGCTGGGCTGAGCTCGCGGCGCAGGACGACACCAGAATGCACGGAGGGTACATCTTCCTCACGGTCCTGGGGTTGGTAAGACAATTGCTTTCAAAGTACCCTTAGTGTAATGCATGTCTGTAGTTAATAAAAGGCTTGCTTGTTTTTTTTCTGTATAGTCTGTGTATGTGTGTTTGCCTTCTCAGGAACCCTCGAAACCACCCAAGACAACATGAGCACAATTTTTTAGTGGCAGTACACAAAAATAAAGAACACTTAATTGCACCCCCAGCACGACTCTGACATTTCTTGTAATGATGCAATAGCCTTGGATGGCTATATGTGAATGTCTAAAACAAGTCAGTATAGTATTTGTAACAAGAAACCCGCCTTCATTAACTAACCAAGCGTTAGAGGGAAAAATCTGCCCAAACACTGCCACATCTTTGGCAGTGTTAAAATCCAGGGACACTGGACCTTCTGGGAACACAGGGCAAACCATTAGTGCCCTTTTCCTAGATTTTAGAAGAAAGCAGCAATAGTCTTTGACCTGTAAAAATGTATAAAGAGCATGAAAAACTTGAACAGACTCCAGCTGAAGCCAAAGACAAAACTAGGCATGTCAATATAAGCAGAAATGAGCCCAAAACATCCACACATGGGAAACTGGTAACAGTATTATTTCTAAATACAGAGTATATATTACTTATTGCCACCAGCTATCACAGACTGAGAGTTTAGTTTTAGACTTTGAAAAAAATTAGACATTAATATGCTTCAAGATACAAAAAATCACGAGGTTGTGTTCATCTCACATAACTTGTTGAGACAGTCTCCATCTATAGCCAAAGGAGGGAGAAAGGCACCTCCTGAGGCTGACTCAGCTTTTCAGTCTTTAGGCCCCAGTTTAAAATGAGACGTGCCCTTCTCTTGCAAGAGAATATAAATTTCAAATTTGTCTTCAAGAGAAGATAAATTTTCAAGCAAGACATACTCTACTTTCCATATCTGGACTACAAGAATATTTTCTCTGATTTATATGCCACTGATCTAGTGATCACGACCAGAAATAGGGAATATAATGAGGATGCAGCACTTTATGTATTCACACAATGTGCACATGGAAGGAATTTTGTATTTTTCTGAATAATAAAGTGTTGACCCCTGCCTGAGGTAGGCTGTTCAACTAGATGAACCACAGGTCTGCTGGGAAGACTGTCATTATATAACTATTCATGCATTCTTATTCTTACCTATTTTCATATTCTTGTAAGAGCTTTACATTACATTTTAAAACCTCAACCTGACTTTCTGAAAGAAGTCATATTTAAGTAGCCATTGAATGAAAAATGTATTTGTTGGATCTGAAAAAACATACTATTCCCTACTATGGAGTGCCCTGTTCAATACTTAGAAATCCTTTACCTCTTTGTTTGTGCTATAGCATTTCCGTATAGCTTGGTTTGAAGGCATCCAACTGTTTTCAAGTTTTGACATTCCCTTGTGTACCAAGAAACTACATAGATAGGTTAATTACAATGCCTTAGGACAGAAATCACAAGATGCATTTAAAAACTTGAGCCTGGGAGAGGGTGAAAGGTGCCATATCAATGCAGCCTTCAACATCTATTGTGGAGATATAAGGAATGGCAACATTATCACATTCAAAGTATGAGTTAGTGTCATGGTCTAACCCCAGCCGGCAACTAAGCCCCACACAGCCACTCGCTCGCTCCCCCTGGTGGGATGGGGGAGAGAATCAGAAGGGTAAAAGTGAGAAAACTCGTGGGTTGAGATAAAGACAGTTTAATAGGGAAAGCAAAAGCTACACACACAAGCAAAGCAAAACAAGGAATTTGTTCACTCCTTCCCATGGGCAGGCAGGTGTTCAGCCATCTCCAGGAAAGCAGGGCTCCATCACACGTAACGGTTACTTGGGAAGACAAACGCCATCACTCCAAACGTCCCTCCCTTCCTTCTTCTTCCCCCAGCTTTATATGCTGACCATGTAGTCATACGGTATGAAATATCCCATTGGTCAGTTGGGGTCAGCTGTCCCAGCTGTGTCCCCTCCCAACTCCTTGTGCACCCCCAGCCTACTTGCTGGTGGGGTGGGGTGAGGAGCAGAAACGGCCTTGACTCTGTGTAAGCACTGCTCAGCAGAAACTAAAACATCCCTGTGTTATCAACACTGTTTCCAGCAGAAATCCAAAACATAGCCCCATACTAGCTACTACGAAGATAATTAACCCTACCCCAGCCAAAACCAGCACAGTTAGATAAAGTGACAGGGATGTGGATTGAAAACTAGGTGAAATGCCAGGCTCAAAGGACTATGATCAGTGGCACAAAGTCCAGACGGAGGCAAGTCACTACCAGTGTACCCCAGGGGTCAATACTGGGGCCAATCTTGTTTAACATCTTCATTAATGACCTGGATGATGGGAAAGAATGCACCCTTATCATGTTTGCACAACACAAAACTGAGAGGAGTGACTGATACACCATATGTGTGTTCTGCCCTTCAGAGGGACCTCAGCAGGCTGGAGGAATGGGCTGACGGAACCCTCATGCAGTTCAGTAAGGGGAAATGCCAAATCCTGCACCTGGGAAGGAACAAGCCCAGGCACCAGCATATGCCTGGCTGACCAGCTGGAAAGCAGCTTGGCAGAGAACAACCTTGGGATCCTGGTAGACAACAAGCTGACCACGAGCCAGCAATGCACTCTTGCTGCAAAGGCGGTCAATGGCTTCCTGGGCTGCATTAGGAAGAACATTGCCAGTAGGCTGAGGAAGGTGATCCGTCCCCTCCACTCAGCACCGGTGAGGCCACACCTGGAGTGCTGTGTCCAGTTCTGGGCTCCTCAGGACAAGATACAGATTTACTGGACTGAGTCCAGCACAGGGCTGTGAAGATGATTAAGGGACTGGAGCATCTGACAGATGAGGAGAGGCTGAGAGAGCTGGGACCGTTCAGCCCAAAGAGAAGGCCCAGGGGCATCTCAGCAATGTGTATAAATATATGATGGCACAGAACGAAGAAGAGGGAGCCAGGCTCTTCTCAGTGGCGCCTACTGACAGGATGAGAGGCAATGGGCACAAACTGAAACACATGAAATTCCATCTGATCACAAGAAAGCACTTTTCTTACTGTGAGAGTGGTCAAACACTGGAACACATTGCCGAGAGAAGTTGTGAGTCTCCATCTGTAGAGAAATTAAAAACCCAACTGGGCACGATGCTGGGCAACCTGCTGTAGCTGGTCCTGCTTGAGCAAGGGGGCTGAGCAAGACTAGATGGTCTCAAGAGCTCTCTTCCAACCTAAATGATTTTGTGACTTTGTGATTCATGATCCTTGAAAATCCTGGTATTGCGATTAGCTTACTGAATGGCTGCTTGCTCTGTCTTTGTAAAAAGTTTCCAGAAGCTTGGTTAAAACTAGGCCAAACACAAAATCGTATTACTTCAATAAAAATTCCTACAAATGTTTCTCCATATATTTCATTTTGGAATATTTTCATTTCAAAAAACTTTGAAACTCCTTCGTATTTGACTTTATACATTTTTATTTATTATTTTTTAAGTGTTTCAGGACAGATCAGGAATGGTAGTGCTACAGCATAGATGCAATAATTAATTCTTAAAATCAGTAAAAGCAGTTAATACAGTTTACTGATTGAAACAGCTTATATTTTTTTTAAGATTAATATCTCAGGTTGCTTCATTTCAGTGCACAGGGAATCTAGAGAATGTATCCTGTCCAACCACAAAGTAGCAATTTATCTTCATGATTCTAGAGTAAAATTAAAATAACAAGAATATTTCCTCTATGTATACGCAGTATGTTTTTTGTGGTGGTGTGCATTATGTACTACAATAGATATTTTATGAAATAAATCAACATTAAAAATATTTGAAATTACGTTATCGAATTTTAAAAAGAACTTTTGCATATTAATGTTTATGTGCAAATCCCATTTCATGGGAAACGAAAATGTGTCTTCAGGCAAGGAAGACATTTCGAAAAGTCATCATTTCCAGCAAATTAGGAATTCTGTTTCAACTCTTGCAATTTCTCCAGATTAGGAGTGTTTTACTTATCCATTTCATAAGCAGAAACTGAGAAGAAGCATCACATAAAAAGAGGAGGACGTGATCCCCTGGATGTTATGCTTACATAAACCAGAGCAGAAAGTCTCCCAAAGTCAAATGAGAGTTTCTTGTGTCATGCCAATAAATGTGAGAGAAGAATTGGTTGGTTATTTAGATACTAATTAACGTTTCCACGAGTCCAGTTCATCACTGTTTCACAGGCACGCAGCAGAGGAGAAGTCCTTCTGGGCATTTCCAGCCAGGGGCTGAGAAGCCTCAGTTTCCCCAAAAGGGGACTGTTTGCACACATTAAAGATGCTCAGCAGCATCCAGGACTGAGTCCAGATTGTCTCTGGTGAAAGAGCGTATTCTGGGACTGCCGAATAACCACGCTGGCACCGTGTGCTGGGGAGGGACCTCGGGGAAGGGGAACGGCCGTACAGTGCTTGAGCGGGACTGCTGCACAGAGGAGCTGGCCTGCCTGCTGGGGCTGATCTGCTGTGACAGACACCCGGTCATTCGCAGGCAGACACATAATTACCATGTTCGAAAAGGGATACTGAGATTAAACGGACAACAAGGAGATAGTAATTACAGGAGAAGGGGAAAGCAGTGACATTTACGTCCTGTTTTGGTATATCTGGCTCCAAAGGCTTCCTTATTTGCCCTAAAATAGTGGGATCCCATGTCTCCATCACCCTAGTGCTGAGATCAATGCAAGAATTAGGTATAAAGCTGTCAGCAGCGCACAACTATATGCTGGAAAAGGACCACCAGGAAAATTCTTAGTGGTTTTAAAGGGTATCATGCATTGCTAGCCAAAAATGAGATCTGAAACCCTAAAAAGCTGGTAAAAAGGTAAAAGCTCTCTACTTTCTTTGCACTAAGCAAGTATAAAAAATAAAAGAAGAAAGTCTTAATACATATGCTAGACATTAAAAGGAAATCTAAATTCAGTAAATGAAACAGAGTTCTGTAAGTGCTCTCTCTGATAGTATATTCTATTTCGAGAAAGGCATTTATTTCTCACTATCTTATCAGTACCACAGTGTTAGTCTGTAAGCTAAACAGAAATTATTTTTTTTTTTTGGATGACACATGAATACCTAAAGGCCTGGGCTGTTTTACAGATAAGGACTCTTCTAAAATGGCTATAGTTCCTTCACCTCTCGGATGCCTCTCTCCTTTCAGAGGTAAAGGTTTCCTAGGCTTTAGAGACAAGCTATGGATGCTTATTAACTACCTGAGAATAGGACACCGTTGGCTTCTGGGGTAGAAAGTAGGGAATGATGAAAACAGGGAGAAGGCAGCATCTGGAGGACAGAAGGACGTGACACCAATCTCTTGACTGTCCAGACTAGAAAGGGAGGAAAGAGTTTGCAGTTCTCTTACTGTGCTTTCTGAGGAAAGAGCTGCGTCCAGTGTAGGGAATTAGGTAAATATAAACATGCGAGTGAAAGCTTATGGGGTCATCTAGTCAGTGATGCTATAGCCCAAATATAGCTCTACAGGAACTAATTTTCAGATAAGAGTTGTTTTGATCTTAGAGGCCAAAAAAAATCTGTTTGATCATCTCATTGAGCTTTCTATCTATTAGCATACCATAAAATTTTTCCCCAGTTACTCCAGTATACAGTCTGGTAGCATATGTATCTTTCAGATAATGTATATCTTAAGTAAAGGCATACTGAAAACATTGAAAGACATCCTGTCTTCCCCTGGGTGTTTGCTGTAATGGGTAATCGATCTCATTGTTACAAACATTTGCTTTACATCTAATTGGAATCTGACTGTTTTCAGGTACCTGTCATTGAATCTTATTATCTCAGTGTCTGCTAGAATAAATGGGCTTTTCAGGCTTGGTATCTTCTTCCCGTGGGAGTCCTGATGCAATCCTGTCATCTTTCAGTCTTCTGCTTAGTAATATGTTGAGATATTTAAATATCCTTCTGTAAGGCTTTTTTTTTAAAAAAAACTCCACATCTTATTTTTATTTATTCTGTTCTGCATCCTTTGCTACATTTTCAACATCTTTTTTGTATGCAGACATTGGTTTTCCTATTAAAATTATCATTCATGTTTTCTACATTACAGAGTTCTTATTCTCCACCTCATCGAATTTGGAAATTCAAACTCTGTAATCTCAAAGCTTCTCAGCTTTCCAAGATGTAGCCAAGATAAATGTTAGCAAGCCAAAGAGCACAGATGACTAAATGAACAGGGCTTTTTAAATTTTAAACAATATGTAAAATAGATGTGCTGAATTTTCCAGTCCTCTATTTTCCCATTCTAATTACCCATCTCCACTGCTTGTATACAGATTTGCTCTCTATTTAGTGATTGGATTATCCTATTGTTTGGATTTGTTTTATTCACACTGTTAGGATTTCTTTTATTCATACTAGACTTTTAATATCTCTCCCTCCCACAAGGTCATTTCTTCCAGTTATGCATTGCATTTTCATGAGAGGTATGCACTTGCAATTACAGGTGCTCTATAAATCATCATCACTGTGAATCATGGACATAAATAAACAAGGTTGATGAAAGACTTTTTACTGCTATCAGTTATAACATAAAACGGGTTACACAGACAAGCTGTGACCTGTGAGATCAGATTGGTATCTAGAGTTTTCATCTCTGTTCTTGGCTGCAGTAGAGAAAAATGGCTATCATTTATCATTAGCAAAGCATACTATAAGCAATAAGAATGTGTGAGCTCAACTACATTAAACAGTTGCTGCTGTGTACGTACATAAGCAGTGCTGTACTATGCATCTACTACAAACATTTATTAGCAATATGCTGTAATTATGAACACAGATTCATTATAGATGACTTGAAACAGCAGAATTCAGATAATTGCAATGGGAAAGTGTAATTGCAATGAGCAAGCATCATTAACTAATTTACTCAGATAATCAAGGGCCAACTGAAATTACGTTGTGGAGAAACCACACAGTATTCCAATTAAAACACATAAACGAAAGAAAAAAGGCAGAGGAACTCTCCAAGTAATGGAATTTTGGCTACTTCTGTTTCTTCTTTCAATACTTCTTCTTTCCTGGCCATAAGGCTAATAATCCTGGTATACAGTTTGTGATGAACAGTGCAGTGTTGCAAGCTGCCAAATATTTGTATTTTTCTTTAGTTTGAAAACAGCAAGACTGCAACGCTCCAGGTGTGATCAGCACAGCCCATTTGCTTCAGAGGTTATGAAATCCACACTAATGGCCTGATGCCTAAGGAGCTCATCTAACAGTTTTGATGAATCTTATCACTGACTTCTAGGGGAAATAGGGGAAAGAGTGCCAGGGACATGAAACCGCTGGGCAATGGCTCTGTTAAGCCATCCTCTGTTTAAGCACCTATCTCCCCCTTCACCCATGCATGGTGGCATGAAGTCATGTACTTAATATGTAAGGCATAGAGTTCAGAGGACAACCTTTCTTCCAGTTTGGATAAAACCATTGCCAGACTCCAGCAATGCCGAATCTTGCACGCAGAGCTAATGGACTTTCAACTGAAAACCAACAGTTGCTTGTCATGATTCATTCTGATAAACAGTTGTCATTCTGATCATTCCTTCCAAAACCAAAACATACATTGCTTTTGTTCAGAGATTGCTCATGCCTTCATAGGAGATTTTCAATTCAATTTGAAATAAATGCTTGTAATATAAAAAAGTTAAATTACCGAAAGATAAGATCTGAAAGTTTTGTTGTTTGATTTCTTTCTAAGTCGAAAAGGAAATCCCATATCAAATTGCTCTTCTATTAAGAAAACTATTAAAATGTCTTCAGACAATTATAGTCACCAGTTCTGCTCACATCCTTTAGTTTAGCTGTAACAAAGTTTTACGGTATGAATTTTAGCATGTGAAAAGTCACAAGGAAGTCACCACCCCATCGACATCCAACATACAGCATTTACAGCAGAACTTCAGAGCTCTGCTGAGCTGAGGCTTTCATGAATAGCCTTTACCTTCACAACACTATAGATGTTGATCATTGCACCTACTTTTCAAAACAACAAAGATAGAAAACTATTTTCCAAGATTACTGTTGCTATAAATTTTGCCTCAATTTTTGTTACAGGTAGTTGATCTCCAACTAGTCATGCATACAAAACTCATCTGCTTTACAGGCATACAAGCCACTCCATTTGAATTACTAACACGAACAAGTAGAACTGATAGCAACAAATAATAAATAACTGTTCTTTTAGTGTTCAGATGCTGCACTTTGCGAACTTGTCTGTGATTTGTAACCTGAGAAACAGAGCCCAAGAGTCAGCTTCCATAGGATCATCAAGTCAAAACATGAATTTCTTTTGAAACTTTTCAACTGTCAGCTTCTGAGCAGAAATGAACAGCCGCTGTCAAAACCAGCTGAGTAACAGATGCTGTGAATATAGAGACCATAAATTAGGGGCCTGATTGAGAAAAGATCTACTGTACAACAAGGGCATTTTAGCATGCACTTCAGCAATATCTGGCAGAAGGGCCTAGCACTGGAGCTAGACGGTTATTAAAAAGAGTGATTTGAACAGTCCAGAAATGTCTATTTCTGAGTTATGTAGAGCCGTTTCAAGGGTCTGTCAAAGTTACGGGTGCTTTCCTGTGTTGCTCTGAAATGAAAAGCAGGGTTGAGATATTAATGTTCTGTGAAGGACATTCATTTAAAACATGCACAGTGCTAAAGTACGCTATCAGCTGCTTTACGATACAGAGAAGCTTGTCAGGGAATAAAATAAGGACAGCAGAAATGTTTGATTTTAAGCTTGACATTTTCCCTGCACATGCAGCACTAAAGGGTATAGTTTATATTCTATGATTGTTTTGATACTGAAAAACCTCGTCGTCTTGTCCTTCTGGGTGAAATGGGAGTAACTGCAGTGGTGCTGGGCAATTTACGTAGTCACAAAGCTAGCAGGAGCAGCCCTAGACTGCTCTGGAGAAGCAACGCCAAAGCTGGAAATGTTTGGAGCTGTATCTGTCACCTGTCACACCACTTGATTCAGAAACATCTTTGGGGTCAGCTTCAGGCTATTATGCTGATATCCTGTAGCAAAAGGCACTGGGGCTAGTGTACCTTATGATCCCAGTAAGAAAGGCACTCATACTCCATAAGTTATTGCTTAAAATACCATTTTCTGGAACTAACACAAGGAAGAGAAAGAATACAGATAATTTTATGTCCCTTCAGGTGCTGGGAACCCCGAGCTGTGCAGCATCAGACAGACCTCTGCTCAGGGCATGTGGTACAGATCCCACCCTAGAAAGGTTCACTGACATTTTGGTTTCTAGACCTCTTACAGAATTTTCTTAGACAAAAAATATCATATTCATCATTTCTACTGTCAAACAACCGTATGTTCACATGAGAACTTGCCGCTCCACTTTAAGATAAAGACAAGGCCACGCAGGTGGTGTAATCAACAATACCAAGTGGGAGCTGCCTGCAGGCTCCTCTGTTACCATCACCCAGCTGAGTTTATGCTGCGGCCAAGAGACCTGCGCAGCCCAGCACAGGCCTGAAGGACAAGCTGTACGTGTAGCACAGCGCAGCACAGCACCAGCCTGTGCCCACTCAGGTTCACTGTTATGTGGGTCACTAACTCTTTGATGCACAATAGTCTTCTGGTTAGGATCATTACAACCCCCAAGGGGAAAATCTTGCACCTGCTCAGGGCTTTAGGCTTTGCTTCCCTGCTGTGGGCATCCGCTGGTGCTCTATGCCAGCTTGGTAGCTTCCACTGCTCCTTGGGGCAAGTTCTGCCTACATTCAGACATGAGACACGGTGGCAAAGGGTTGTACCTGGAGGTTCCCTTTATTATCTAGCATGAGGGCGATGGGATTTGCAGGCAGGCTGTGCTCCAGGGTCAGTGGACCTACAGAGATAATAAGGATGCGGAGTGCATCAGGCTTCTCCCAGCATCAACCACGTCATAAGCAACGCAGCTGCAAGCACAGAAGCGAGCGTTCTCCTCCTGTAGAGGGAACAAGATGCTTGTGGCTTTGTCTGGGATGTAGGATATATTCCTGCTTCCCTTCCTTCTTTACGTAGACACTCCGGGACTTTCACAGATTATTTCTGTTTTCTACAGCAAGTGGAGGATGAGTATGTGCACAGTACAAGCAATTCTCACAGTCTTACCTTGCACAGCATTTGCCAAGAACATGGATTGTGTACTGTAAGTCTGAATATTCAACATCTGGGCGAACAGGAATCTGCTTTTGAGGGCTGCTCTGGGATCATCACAGCTCTTCTTACACCAGCCTCACATGGTTGTCTCTGGGCTGTTCTGCAGAATGGACTTTCAACAACACTCTGCTTACTAAGGTCCTGCATTTATTGTCCTCCCTCATGCCCCTGGCTCCATATCTCTATATAAGAATTACTCCACACCCACTTTGCATTTAATATATATGCTATAGTGGCATGCAGAATAGTAAGAATCAGAAATTGTCTCATAGTAACAAAAATTGTCCCATGTAACAAAATGGGCTGCTTGATTGATCCTGCACACAATGTGAACCTCTCACACTGATTGGTGATTTGGCTTGAAGAAAATCACTCAGTTCACTTTCCAGATAAATTTCAGCTCTCAGATTTGATAATCTGCTATCATACACATAATGAGTAAGAGTTATTAGTTTAGGCCTCTATTTAGGAAGAAATCTTTAACTCTGAGCCTTGGAGTTAATTGATCTTACAAAGTCAGTATATTTAAGGATACACAAAAGTTTGTATTACAGTAGAGACCTAATACACATAGAGAAAATGTAATATTGCACAATGTAAAATTGTATGTATGAGGCAGTTTGATTGTTTTCTTTTTTATAACTGAGAGATTTAGTGCATGAAACCTAATGGAACTTGCTTAATAGAGAACACTGGCAAAGTTACGAGACCAAACTTAATCACTAAATGATTCTGAAAGGCAAATATCAAGTATTTTCTAGAAAAGCCGAAGGAATACTGATGCATTACAAGTTAAAGTTATGTAGACATCATTCACAGAAGCATCATAGAGGGGAAACATAGATTTTTAAAGTACATCAGGTGTGCATAAGCAACAGTTTAAAGAAATATGTCCATTGGAAGAAGCTACTTTCTTTTACATCCTGTAAATTACAGGTGAATATTACACATAGCCTCAGCTGACAAGCATACATGTAGCCCTATTTAAATTATACCAATTAACGCTAGATAATCAGTACAACCTGAACCATTAAGTTTAGGTTAAAGGTTAGTAAAAAAAAAAAAAACAGAAATAGGTTATAAACATTCCAATATAGTTTCCATCTTCTAGGACTCGGGACATAGTTATTTTTCTAAAACTTTCCTGAAATATTTTAGAAAAGCAATTTAGTGTTTTGAAACTCTGATTTAAACATAGTATTTCTTCCTTTTTATCTCTGCCCTCTTTTTGCCTGTGAAGGCAACAGAATAAATTATAGCTCTGGTTTTCTTCTGCTTTTTCTTATGGACAAGTGTTACTTGGCAAAAGCTCAGGGCATTTGGAAAAGTTATGGAATGGCAAAAGGAAAAGCACAAGAAGACGAAAGGAAACCAGATGGCAGATATTACTAATTTGTTTGCATCCTGACAATCTCTTTCAATTATGGCCTCTTTCTGAGTTTCTGGAGGCTGCTGAACAAGCACAATCCTTACTCTCAGACCATTTCTTTTACGCTTAGAAATATAGGCTCAGAAAAACTTATTAGTGTTAGGTTCTCTTATCTATCAAAACAGGGAGTCTACATGTACACTGCCAAAGGGGACTGGTCCCTGGCCATGCTAACCTTTGGATTATGCTCACAAACTGTTGAAAAGCACAATCTGCCATGAGCCTGAACTGCAGCAAGGACCATGTCAGAGCTGTACTAACAACTGTACAGCATAGATGACTGAACTGCATGGTAGTGTACATTTTCTGGCCCTTTTTAATGCACTATCATAAGCCAAGCAATACAGACTGTGTCTGTGACTGCCCACACTACCAGTGATATGTGATCCTATCTGTTAGGTTGTTAGGTGCACAGAGCTTTTTCTTGTTGGGCTACAGAGTTGTCCAAACTCACCGTTCACTGTGGGCTTTCATGCAGAAAACTAAGTTTCATGCAGAAAACTTTCATGCAGAGGAATACTAAGTAAGTTTGGACTTCAGTGCTGGTTTGGGCCTGTGCTAAATATCCAGTACAGATAGAGAAAGCCAAAGTGATCTATCTCTCTAATATATGTGGAGAGTTGGTGGCTCAACCAAGGCTGTGTCTTGGTCTTGTTTGTATGCCTTGGCCAACAACTCCTGAGCCCTGGACTCATGTCTTAATTGTTGGCCATTTTTCTGATTTTGGTAGTTCAGAAAAACACTGAAACTCAAGATAAAATCTATGTATTCTTAAATAATGTGAAATTAATTTACTGGTATGATGATCAAAGCAAACTGCAGCCAGGAAACTATTCACCACCCTAGGAATCATAGCCATATGAAAGAAGACAGGTCATGTCCTTCACTGCTTTGCTACTGTAAGACCATACAACAAGATCCTGATGGGACCTTGCAGGTCACTGAGTCCAGGCACCGTTCTCACTGTCAAAGAGATTTCATAATCCTTTTTATAAATTTTCTGAACTCAGACTGCTCCCACAGCACATTTTCCAGGGTATTATGCAGCCGTGCATTAAATTTGCTATGCAGTGGGACTTCCAGGGTTGCTCTGCAATAAGCTGACCTCAGAAGAGTCTGTGGCACACATGGACCTGCTGTGTGATTGCTCAGCACATTGGTCTGAAAAAACTTGCCGAATACTGAATGTGACGTGGCCAAGCTCATAATAACTCTGTGTCTAACCTGCCTGAATGGGTTTTCCTATATGAATATTTTGTTGTAATTCAATATGAGACTTAGAGAAACAAGGCTGGGAAGTTGCAACAGTCTTACATTAACCGCTTCCCATCTTACACTGACACATATTTGTAAGACAATGGCTGTTTTATGACCAGTGAAGATGCTACTTCCAGGCTGCAGGCCAAATAGCTATTTAGGCCAAGCTGAAAACCTAGGGATCAAAACACACTAGGGACTGAAAGTACTCAAAGGGTGAAGAGAGAAGGGGACAGCTGACAGCAGTCTGATTTGTGGACAGATGGAGCTGTTGGGAGCTTCTGAAGCAGCTGTGTCCTCAAGCTCAAGAGGCAAAGAAATACACAGAAAAATATTTTGGGTCAAAATATGCTATTTCCTTTAAAAACGCAGTTTTGCCCCTGTATGCTTATAATTAGAGCACGCGTGAATTATGTGGTTTCAAGCCACAGAGGTAGAGGATGGTCCCTGTAAAGGTGACATGACCAAGATCCCAGGAGGTGGGTGTGGTGGTGGTGGTAGCTCGAAAACTCTCAGTTGAATGAGAGAGGAAAAAACAGAGTGTGCTTCATCTCTCCTCCTGCTCCCAGGCACAGTACCAAGCACCTTCATTTGTGCAAACATTTCTCTCTCCTGTAAACAAATCTTGCAAAAAGGTCGGTATAAAAAGGAAATTTAAAAATAAAATCCAGCTCTTCAATCTCTAAAGAAACTCTCTGTGGCAATTCTGGGAGGTCTAACATTGGGGCAGAACTGGAGGCCAGGCACAGCCACTCTCCGTGCCCCGGATCGTCAACTGAAGCCTGTGCGGAGTTTGCTGCGTAAAAGCTGGGACTTAACAGTGGTCCTCAGAGGAAAGCAGGAGCCCATGCCTGCTCCCATGGTATGGCAGAAGGGAAGTCCCTTTAATTGAAAAAGGTGCCAAATCCAGAAATTTCTACATTCAAAGAAAAAAATGCAAAAAGAAGAGTGAGCTAAGGAGCTAGGAAAGATTCATGAGACAGAGACGAGTCCTAACCAGCCCTTTAATACTACCTTCTCCAGAGCCACAGAGGGAGCATCCTCACCAAGTCAGGAATTGCTCCTGACTTCTCTGTCTTCCTAGAAATCATAAGTAAGACAGTAATTACTGCAAGAAGCCCTAAGGAGTCCACTCGGGAAGGCTTCAGTTTCCTCTCAAGCACGCACAGGGCAGCTCAGGAGTAAATGATTAATGGCCCAAAGCTTTATTTGATCTGCTGCTACAATTAAGTAGTGGCTGGCAAAGCTCACCGGCCTCCCTCAGTTACTAATCCATATTGGGCTGTTTCAAAGAGTTCCTGAGAAACTGGAGCTTAGATAACCTCATTAAAAGCTATTTGAGAGGCATTTCAGTTACATTAATGTACTATATGACTGCTGAGGATATCCATATGCTGCTCATATATAAAAATATGAATAAGTCATCTGTTGGGTAGCTGAGGTTCTTCAGTTATGTCTAAACGGTATACGGATATGATGGGTATTTGGATGTAAAGCATATTCACTGACTGAAGAAGAATTTAGTAAATGACTTCCATCCATGTATTTGGCTAGGAGTGACATGTGATCTTTGTATGAATGTGAGTTATGTGTTAGACCTGTAGCTACCAAGTTCTGATATTTCTCATGACAAATACCATACGGAGAGACTGAGCAGTTAGAAAAATATGTTTGGGCAGAGGTAAGATTATTCTTATAAGCTACAGGCAGTTCTCACAAACAGCATTTACCTATCTAAAAATATGCATTTGCTTAATATTTCATCTATCTCAGTATCATACCCAGATGTTTTTACCGAAGATAAAAAAAACAGCTCTGGCACTGCCGAAGGAAGGTCCCCTGAAAGAACAGCTGATATTTTCAATGTTGACAAAGAATAGGATAATGTTTTAAAAATTAAGAAAAATTAAATAGCACTTAAAATTATTCAGGCGTGGAGCACTAGGTCTATAAAGACAAAGGATGGCACCACCCCCACTGCCTTCCTGACACTGGTACCTCAGTCTCATAATTTCTTTTGCGCTGGAGCTACAGTTCATGGAGCTGTCTAGAAACTCAGCTCAGAGAACTGACCCCGCTGGTAACAACGCTGTGTTGTTGTTGCAGCTGTGTTACTTTTCAGGTGGACTAGGTCCTTGGTTTGCCTCACGACCACACAAATCCTTGTGCCAGCAGAAGGGTGGCAGCAGCTGCGAGTGGCTGGGAGCAGGGCAGCCCTTCTCGGCGGCAGGCCAGACCACGCCGAATGCAAACGGGCGCGCAACCGGGGCGGCAGGGACATAAACGTCTTTGGGGATCTCAGCCCGAGAACCGTCAGCTCATTGATGTCCTGAGGGAATGAGTTTCCTAAGTCATTCCCTTGGTTTTTATATTTTAACATTTTACTCTTGAATATACAACTTCCGTTCTTCTGAAAGACTGAAATCAGTCCTGATACTCCTGAATTAGAAAAACATTGCTAAGTTGTAATTTAAAGAAAGAAAATTTTTGCTTTGATGGAAAAATCCCATTTGTTTCTTCCTTTCCTGCTAAAAAGTGTGAGACCGGGCTTTTTTTCACTCATAAAATACACAAATTTCAAAAGCCTTTTGTTTAAAAATGTTATTAAAACTGAAAATTTTCATTCAAATGTGGAATATTCACACATTTAGAAATGGTTTTCATTAACATCCACCTTCTTAGACTACTATAGATTCCTCATATATCATAGCACGGGATTTTTTCAGTATTTTTTAGTAATCCCATCAAAACAATAGGATAAAGAGTATTTAATGTTCCACTTAAGCTGATACTTAATTTCAAAGGCTTGCAGCTAGATTGTTTTTTTTTTCTAGAAATTAAAACTTTGCATGAAAATGTTTAAAGAAATGTCCCCAAGTAAAGTCTTTCTTCTAAACCTGGGGTTTAGAGATGACATGAAAGAAAGAGAAGAACACAGAATTACAGTGTAACCTTCTGTCCCCTTGACCTGCATTTGCCCACGCCTGTAGCTGTGACAGCTCCACTGTGATAACTACCTGCCTACGACCTTGCTGCTGCGAGGACATGGAGATCCTCCCGTCGAAAAGGAAAAGTTGTGTTAGATGGCCAACAGATCAAACACGGGTAACATTCTTCACCTTGAGATATACCACTTATCTCCTATAGTAAATTAATGTGGGGAAAAAAAGTCAGTTAAAAAATAATCATGAGAAAAGCATGAAGAAAAAATACAAACCTTAATACAGCCTGGATGACAAGAACTGCAAAACCAAATCTGGTGTAAGACCCTGCCTGATGCATCCAAATTTTGGATCATAGCTCTTACATTTCAATCACACTGGAGAGCATCTCAAGGAGTACAACAACTGCCAGGGCACAAATGTTTTTGACAGCAGTTTCTTTAACTTCCTCTTACAGATCTGCAAAAAGGGAAATCCCCAGATTTCCCATGCTGTCTCTTCTGGGGCAATCACAATCCTGATACCTAACCTAAATCTCATGCTGAGGTTTAAGCTGTTATACCGCTTGCACTTTTGTCTTCACTATGGACTTTCAGAGGGCTCATGTGCGGCACAGGCTATATTCCTGTTTGTTCATGCTAGGACAGCCATGAGCATGGTGACACGTGCTCAGCCTGAGGTTCACTATAACCTCTTGGTTCTTCTTCACAGAGCTGCTACCTACCTGCCTGTTCCCCATCCTGCACTTCTGCAGGCAATGGCTCTCTCTGACCTTGCACTTGTGCTTCAGGAGCATCCCGCTTTTCCAGAGCATTTTTCAAGATAAGTTTGTCAAGATAATTTCTGAAATCTAATCTTGTTCCCCAGCATAGCCACAGCCCTTCCCAGCATCATCAGTGGTGTTATCCACAAATTTAGTAAGCGTGCTCTCTGTGTCATTATCCACATCACTGGTGAAAATCCCTGACAGCACTGATCAAACCGCTGCTTAATTCCTCGCATGAAGCTCTGCATTTCCAGCACTGACGGCTGAGAACCGCTCTTGCAATCAGTTTTGTAGTTGTCCCCTTGCTTAGACTTTGTCAGAGTGTCACGAAAGTCAAATCCACGCTTAAATCAACTAAAATCAGCTTTTCCTTGTTTTTCCTCTATCAAAGAGGGCAGTCAAATTCCTCTGACCTCAGCTGTCCCCACAGAGCTGCTGTTGTCGCTCGTACGTCCTTTCCTTACACTCTGGGTGTTCAGAAACGGCAGCGGGTGCGAGGCGAGGGGCGGCGGCAGGGCCGCGGCTCTCGGGCAGGGCGCTGCTCCCCGCGGGCGCTGCGCGGGGCGGCCCGTGCCCTGCGCGGGGCGGCGCGGCCGGGCCGGCGGCGGGCGGCCCCCGCCGGGGTCTCCATGACGACCCGCCGCCGCTTGCGTTGCCAGGGCGGCGGCGCCGGGGGTTGCGCCCCGGGCTTCCAACTGGCCGCGGCCAACAGCTGCCGCCGCCTCCATTGGCCGCCGCCTATATAGGGGCGGCGGGCGGGCGGCCTCCTCGGCCGTGCGCGGCGCAGCGTCCTCCGAGGGCCGGTGCGAGCGGGGCCGGGCAGCGCGGTGCGGGCTCTCTGGCAGCGCGGCCGGCCGCCTGCCTTCCTGCGGGGCGGGAGGGGCTGCCCGAGGCGTAACCAAATATTTGTGGGGGTTTGGGTTTTCTTTTTTCTCCCAACTTTATTTTGGTTTCTTTTTTTTTTCTTTTTCCCTCCGAAAGGTACCGACGTCGGGGCGATGCGCCGCACCGGTGAGAAGAGCCGGGGGCGGCGGCGGGAGTCCTGCCCCGCTGCCCCCTGCAGCGGCGGCCGGGCCGTGCTGGGGGTGCTGGCGGAGAACGGGCAGCAGCGGCCCGGCGGCCAGGTGAGCCCCGCCCGCGGCGGCAGCCTCCCTCGCTGCCCGCGGAGCCGCCCCGGCCGCGGTGCCGCGGCCGCCGCGCCTCCTCTCCCCGCCGAGGGGCCGCAGCTACCTGCCGGGCTCCCCGAGGAAGCCCCGGCCGGCCGCCCTGTCGGCGGTCTGGGACCTGGGGCTGGCCGGCGGCCGCAGGCATGAGCGGTGCACGCACCTTCTCTCCAGGCTGCAGGTAAAGGCCTGGGGGTGGCGGGGTAAGTAGTTGAATCGGGCTCCAGTTCATGAGCGTGAGTTTCCCGAGAAACCCTGCTGGTAACTGCTCAGTCCTAATCTACAGACGCTTCCCTGTGGAAATGCTTTGAACAAATAATCTCTCCTGGAAGGAAGGGAGACTCGGTGAGACTTTACTTGGGCACTTACCCTCTAAAAGTGTAGGGAGTGGTTTAAGAGAAGTCTATTCACTGATGCTTACCTAAAGGTCCCGTTGCCGTGTGACTGGCCATGCTCCCTTTAGAGTGCCGGAGCCTTCAAGAAGCTAAAGTTCACAGCAGGGTATCTGTCTGCATTTTCTGTTCTTTGGGCTCTCCTGGAGTTTGCTGGTGTGGCAGGGAAAACGTTATTGTGCTGACTTAGAGGACCTAAAATAGTAGCTGTTACCTGTACACAAACTCTTTTTGGTTGTGACTGTGTAAAGCCCCTAACTCAGTTGGTGGCTCACTGATTATAGGTGATGTGAAGGATTGTATCCCGGTCACATATTTAGTCCTAGGGGTTGTGATGCTTGAGCTCAAAAGTTCAAACTTTGGTTTGTAACTCAGCATAAAATGCATTCCTGCAGGTGAAGTCCTTCGTAAGTCTGTGATGGTGCATGAGCACTTCCTTTTGTTACTTTAGCTTGATGCACTTTAAAGCAGCTGCTCCTTGCCAGAACTGAATGTGGAGCAGACCCTGTACTTGCTAGCCCTACCAGAACCAAGCAGCACCCTCACCTCATTTGCCTTGGTGGTGGGCACTGGAGATGAGGCTACTGCTCTGGTTCCTGCCTTTGACTACACCTCACTCTGAGGAGTCTGTTGCAGCAAGACAGCAACAAGCAGTATTTCTGAAGCACCAGCTGTAGCTGGTGGTTTTTCAAGTGAGCTTTTATGTTATTGGTGTCTGTTAGGCA
Source organism: Oceanodroma leucorhoa (assembly GCA_030449065.1). Classification (NCBI taxonomy): domain Eukaryota; kingdom Metazoa; phylum Chordata; class Aves; order Procellariiformes; genus Oceanodroma; species Oceanodroma leucorhoa. Next base: position 3,862,757 of record JASVER010000031.1, on the reverse strand, counting down.
AGGAAGGTGATTTTCTTTTCTAAAGCAAGTGATACTGTTGTTTTCTACCTGAGTTGCTCTCCCACAGCATTACTGTGTGCTCTGTTTCAGGGTGCTACTGTTATCAGACGCTTCTCTGGCTCTGAAAACACCATCCCTTCATCTGGAAAAGATGAATTACCCAACTGCATGGTCAATGCTGCATCAAAGCAAGGGTTTGCTATCTACGTAGATGAACCAGAACAGAAAGAAAACTACAGCTGTCAAGTGGCTGAAGAGCTGGAATCAAGCCTGTGTGAGCTGGATACTAGCGCAATGACATCTGGTGTTCGCCTACTGTTGGATCTGAGTACAGGTAACTCCTGTTACCACTAAGGTGGTATCTACAGCACAAATACGTGTAGGGTGGCTATGAATTGAGATGCTGATAAGCTAGTGAGTAGCTTATGTTACAATAAAAAACACTTCAAGAACTTGGATTGTGTCTACATGAGGTACAACACTTCTGTGCTAGAAACAGCAGGAGAAAGTGAAGAGACTAATTACAAAAATGTCTTGCTGGTTCCTCTTACCTGTTAGGATCTCCTATGATAGTGGACACATCCTTCCAGTCCCAGCCTGAGGATCACATGGGAGATGCCATGACTCTGACTGTGGGAGAGTATGCAGAAGACATTCATCAGTACCTCCGAGAGGCTGAAGTGAGTGGCTTGTAACAAGCTTATAGATATTTGTTCTCTGTGATGGGCTGCAATACTGTAAAGATGTATGGCTGCCCCAGGATAACCCAAGGCTGCCACTGAACTACAACGGAGAGGAAGCAAGCAATAAAAGGCCATCTCTGAAGGCAGCATCTAGACAGTGATGAGATCTTTCAGGATTACTCTGTGTCCCTGAAATTCCCTACCATTGGAGCATCTCTTGACTCTTTGGGATGAAGAATTCTTGCAGATGGGAGTTGAATGCTGCAAAAATACTAGAGCAGTTGGATGTGATCTCACTGACTTTCTTGCTATAGTAGTAATTTTTCCTACCTTTCTGTATCAAAGCAGTAAAGTGCAGTCTCCCAATAGGAGGAGGGGGGGGAAAAATGTGACTTTTTTCATTTTCAGGTCTGTCTGAATGGCTTATATGTGCTTGATGGCAAAGGCTGTCCATAGTCCAGGAGGTCTCTTCCTATTCTGTTACTAACACAGTAGCTGCTCTGTCTTCAGTGTAAAAATAATACGTTCTAGAGATGCTACTAGCTGCTAATTAATACTACTAGCACTATAATTATATTTAGTAGTAATGAGTTATTAATAGTGGAACGACTCATGCTCCTTTTGGTATAAGTATAAATAATGTTAATCAGCTCAGCCATCAATGTCTCTTTTCAGGGTGAGCATCCTCATTCTTGAACTCTCTCTCCAAACAGGTAAGATTCAAGCCCCAGCCCTACTACATGAGGAAGCAACCAGATATCACAACAAGAATGCGTGCCATCTTGGTAGACTGGCTGGTGGAAGTAGGGGAAGAATATAAACTTCAGACGGAGACATTGTACTTGGCGGTGAACTTCCTGGACAGGTTTCTTTCCTGCATGTCTGTTCTCAGAGGGAAGCTGCAGCTTGTAGGAACAGCAGCAATTCTTCTGGCTGCGTAAGTGTTTAATCTCAGTGAACTAAAACTTATTTTTGGACTGAGTCTTTTAGTTTAATTTGAAGGACTGAAGCTTGCAGTGGTAGGTAGTTTTTCATGATGTCTCAAGATTAGCAACTTTGCCTGCTTTGGCACTAGCAAAATTAAACATTTAATGTTTATGATGCAAGGAACTGTAGTGGGGAAACCTTGTAAGCATAACAGCAGGAGCAAAAACACTGCTGTGTTAGGCTGCTAGCCTATAAGGCTGCAGTAGATTCACAGTTGCAATCTGCAATTAGCCTTAAACTGCTTTAAGTAGACAGGGTACCCAACATAGCCTAGGAGTGCATGGGTTTTTGTCTGGAGTGCATTGTGTTACTGAGATTCTCTCTCTGAGAGCTTGCTATTAGTCAAGAGCTAACAATGTGAGTGTATTTCTATCTAGACTGATGACTTGGAGTTCCTCTAAACATCTTTGCCCAAATTTGAAACTAAATTGTTACCTAGCCTGGAGGAAGGACTAAAATAAGAACTCTACACAAATACTAGTAATGTCATGTGCTCATCCTGATATGGGTCCAGCAGAAAGCTTTCTTTTACCATAACTTCCAAGCTGACAAATGTGGCTTCTATATTCCTTTTTCAGGAAATATGAAGAGATTTACCCACCAGAGGTGGATGAATTTGTGTATATAACAGATGATACCTACACAAAGAGGCAGCTACTAAGAATGGAACACCTGCTTCTCAAAGTGTTGGCTTTTGACCTGACAGCCCCAACCATCAACCAGTTCCTCCTTCAGTATATTCAGAGGCATAGAGTCTGTATCAGGACAGAGAACTTTGCAAAGGTATGAATTATTGTCCTTTTAGGACTGAGGGGGGAAAAGTGATCCTAAAAGCAGAACCACTTGTATTTCACTAAGTTATCTGAGCAGGCAGGTTCTGCTATGATACTATGCTCTATCAGAAGATACTTTCTCATGCCAAGTCTTATCCGGAACTGCAACAGGCCTAAAACTGGATGTTTTGTAGCCTACTACCTTCAGTAGGCAGCTTGTGTGCTGAGACTTCTAGATAAATGTCTCATGGAAATCCTAAGTTTGGTCTGTCTTTCTGGTCAGGGATAATGCACTGACTAGGCAGCGAGGTGGTAGGAATTTGGTTGTTTTTTCAATAGTGCCTGCACAGCCAGTCTCCCCTGGACCTGGTGGTGCTACATATTGCTACACAGTGACACAGTATATGCCTGCATAGCTGGATAGGCAACCTTGCTTAGAAACAGGTTAACCCAAGCTTATAGCAAAACATCTGTCCTGCTGGTTATCTGAAAAGGGTACAGGATTGTACAATGACTCTACTCCAACAGAGCTCAAATTCTGTTTCTTAGAGCTGTCCATTTATCCCTGATCTCCAAGTGAGGTCCACCTAGGTGAACAAGAGCCTCAGAAGATGGAAACAGTCTTTGTTATTAAAAAAAAAAAAAATAATGAATTTTCTAAGTCTCTATCTGTAAAATTACATCAGAGCTGATGATGGGACCAGAACTTCAGATTACAGTGTAGATTGTTCAGACTTTGACAATGTGTGGTCTTTCTGTCCCTGCTGAAATATACTAAAGGTTCTTCTGTAAGACCAACAGGACTAGAATGCTGTTTCTACCCACCAGCCACGTAACTCATGTTTTTTACATGAAACTGAGACCACAGATAACTTTCAGTGCTTATTGTATTGGACTGATTGTACCTGCTAGACTCATTCTGTTTGAAAAAATCGTGGGTTTTTTTGTTCAGTATCTTGCAGAGCTCAGTCTCCTTGAAGCTGATCCTTTTCTAAAGTACCTTCCTTCACAAACTGCTGCAGCAGCCTACTGTCTAGCAAACTATACCGTGAACAGGTCTTTCTGGGTAAGAACAACTGCATGTTAATGAGTAGCTCAAGCATTTTATATTATCATTAGAACTAGGCTGAGAAGCAGAAGGGGTAGCTTCAAAGTATGTTGTGAAGGCTGAAATCCTAGGATGAGTAGCTGTTCCTGAGCTGTCTTGTTTAATTTCTTTATCAATGATCTGGACGAGGGGATCGAGTGTACCCTCAGTAAGTTCGCAGATGACACCAAGCTGGGCGGCAGTGTTGATCTGCCTGAGGGTAGGAAGGCTCTGGAGAGGGATTTGGACAGGCTGGATTGATGGGCCGAGGCCAACTGTATGAGGTTCAACAAGGCCAAGTGCTGGGTCCTGCACTTGGGTCACAACAACCCCAGGCAATGCTACAGGCTTGGGGAAGAGTGGCTGGAAAGCTGCCCGGCAGAAAAGGACCTGGGGGTGCTGGTCGACAGCCAGCTGAACATGAGCCGGCAGTGTGCCCAGGTGGCCAAGAAGGCCAACAGCATCCTGGCCTGTATCAGGAATAGTGTGGCCAGCAGGAGCAGGGAGGTGATCGTGCCCCTGTACTCAGCACTGGTGAGGCCGCACCTCGAATACTGTGTTCAGTTTTGGGCCCCTCACTACAAGAAGGACATTGAGGTGCTGGAGTGTGTCCAGAGAAGGGTGACAAGGCTGGTGAAGGGTCTGGAGCACAGGTCTTATGAGGAGCGGCTGAGGGAGCTCGGGTTATTTAGCCTGGAGAACAGGAGGCTGAGGGGAGACCTTATCGCTCTCTACAACTATCTGAAAGGAGGCCATAGAGAGGCAGGCGTCGGTCTCTTCTCCCAAGTAACAAGCGATAGGACGAGAGGAAATGGCCTCAAGTTGCGCCAGGGGAGGTTTAGATTGGATATTAGGAAAAATTTTTTCACNTATCGCTCGCTACAACTACCTGAAAGGAGGCTGTAGAGAGGCGGGTGTTGGTCTCTTCTCCCAAGTAACAAGTGATAGGACGAGAGGAAATGGCCTCAAGTTGCGCCAGGGGAGGTTTAGGTTGGATATTAGGAAAAATTTTTTCACTGAAAGGGTAGTCAGGCATTGGAACAGGCTGCCCAGGGAAGTGGTGGAGTCACCATCCCTGGAGGTGTTCAAAAATGTGTGGATTTGGCACTTTGGGACATGGTTTAGTGGGCATAGGTACTGGGTTGGTGGTTGGACTCGATGATCTTAAAAGTCTTTTCCAACCTTGATGATTCTATGATTCTAATGGGACTACCTGATAAATGAATATTAAATCAACCTGAAATATCCTGCCTCTTCTCTGAAATAGGAGGGACCTTGCTGTCTTGCTCATTTACATCAAGTCTATACCAAAGGCCTTGTTAGTCTTTCATCTCCAAAGCTCCTTCCCCAAATACAATTCAGGGGCTTTCTGGGAGGGAGGGGAGAACTGAATGTGTCTACTTGAGTGGAGTGGTTACACTGAGTGGCTGCTTTAATGCAAGCCTTCATAGGCCTCTCAGCTGTGTGTTGGAAGAATAGCTTTAGTGGAGAACAGGATCCAGAAGAGGTGTAATGGATGACACATGCTTAGAGCAGAAGGAGCTTCTTGTCAGATCTCCTGGCACCAAGGAAGACCTAGAGTGAAACTGATGGCAGGATACACCTGAATCCCTTTAAAGCCTAAAGAATCTAGAGTGAGCACTGATGTAGTGAAAATGGTTTCTGCTTCTGTAGAAAATGATCTTCTACATGAATGTTGCCTACAATAGAGTAAGACTGGTTTTTCTCCTCTGACCAGCCGGAAACACTTGCTGCGTTCACTGGGTATTCATTAAGTGAGATAGTGCCTTGCCTGACTGATCTGCATAAAGCATGCCTTGATGCTCCCCATTGCCAACTGCAAGCGATTAAGGAGAAGTACAAGCACTCAAAGTAAGTAGCCAGGAAGCCAGTGTTCTGTAACTTGGAGGCTATAAGCACAGGATGACTCTGGTTTAGCAGCTTGGCCTACAGCTGCTGTAGCTGACAAACTTCTCAAGTGATCAGCTTCTATTCCTGAAACAGAAGCATCTGTCAGCCTCCTGAGGGGAAAACTTTTCTGACCGGAAAAGTAGTTCATCCATAGGTATACAGATGTACTGGATAACAATTCTTCTGCAATGTTTCAGGATGATTCTTTTCTTACCCAATGTATTGCATAGGAAGGTGATATCTTTAAATTTGTCAGCTAAACTAATATCTTTAGTGACTGCATTTCTATTTCAGGTACCTGCAGGTGTCTCTTCTGGAGCCCCCAGCCGTTCTTCCTCTACAATAGAGGCTGTGGATCCTGGACTTCAAGATTACTTCATCCCAATCAGCAAAGCTGGTCTAACATTTCACTATGGCTACATGACCTGCAGTGCTGTATGATCAGAATGGTTTTTAGCTAGTATTTTTAATCAGATGCCTTTTTTAAAAAAGGGTGTTACACTATAGCTCTTAATATAACTGACAGCACTTTTAATAAATGTCTTATCACACTGTTCCTCTATGAATCTTCTGACTCCAGTTAATATCTGCAGTAACAGTGAGTAGAAAGGGTTGTGTGTGGGTGTTTTGTTTGGTTTTTGGTGTTTTTTTTTTTTAAATATCATTGTGAGCAAGGCTTTTAAGCTAGCTGGAGTGGACCAACACAACCTGACATCTTCATAGTGCAGCAAATCACTTGTGTCTATCTTATCTGTTTCTTCCTCTTCTATGACGCAAGATCATGTGGTCATGAACAGAACTTATCTTCTGCAACTTGTTTACCATATCACAGTAAAAACATCCAGATGCCAGTGGTCTATGAACTCTGAACTTGTGTGTAGAAGACCATCAATGTTGAGGTAAAAGTCAAACTTCCCTTTATGGAGGTGAATAAGGGGGATTCCTCTGCAGGGAGGTGGAGGAAGGGGAGTCTGTGGCTGCCAGAACCTTAGGAACACTTCAAACACTGGTGGACAGCCTGCAGTGGAGAGCAATGATAAAAGCTATGAGGTACTGGAACAGTAGAGTCAAGCTAGGTGGCTGCTGTGTCATACTTGTGGTATTGAGTAATGTTATGGTATAGCTGTCTGCGATGACCTCTCTGGCCACTAGACCACTGCTGAACATGTGTGCTCTGCAGTCTCTAGAGAAACTACACTCTTAGCAGGAAGGAAGGGGGTGATGGGACAGGACTAACTATTAACTATCTTATCCTGAGGTGCTACACTGTCTTGTGCCCCCCAGTTATTTGGTAGGTAGTGTTTTTAAAAAAGAAACAAAACACTACCTTGAGTACTCTTAAACACAACCCCTGTCCAAAGCAGTTAAAAAAAAAAAGAAAAAATTCAGTTGGTCATGTTCATCAACATATAGAGAACTATATTCAGCTCATCTAAATGGCAAGGTGAGGTCATCTGAGGCATTCTCTTACTGTAAGAGTTTAAAAGCTTCAGTGCTTACTGCTTCCTAGGAGAGTAATCTGTACAGAGCACTATGTGTTTCCAAGCACAAATATGCTTAACACTTGACATAACATGCAATTCAGCAGACATACTAAGTACCAGCTAACAAGCCTCTTTAAATTAATTTTAGAACCCGATTATACCATCGTGTGTGTCATGAGGCTCTTCTTAGCTTCAGGGATTTCACTTCCCTTGATGTAAGACTTTCTTCCCCCTGCCTCCTCCCTGTCCAGGCTGGTGAATCCTCCTAGTAATGCAAACCCTGTATTCCTCCAAAATGGAGGTAGTGGTAATGACTGATTCACTTGTCTCAAAGTAAATATCCTTTAAAGAAGGGGAGCATTCAGTTTCAGTCTAGCCTATGCAGTTCTTGGTCTCTTGCTTTAAACACTTTCTAGTCAAGTAAATGAATCTGTCTTGGTATTTATTGATAATGATGTGACCAGATATCCCATGCTTGTGTCTGTGGTATCCACTTTATGGTGGGGGCCTAGATCCATGGATTGTCTCCATACAATGAATTTCATGGCTATGAACTTCACTCATGTCTGCAGCCAACTCCTTTAAAGTAGGTGGCTCAGTACAAAGGTCAGAGCCAGTGGTGTCTAGTTACAATGGGGAGTGGTGAATTTCTTGGTTGCCTGTTTCATGAGGAAATGGTGAGTGCACTGATCAAGAGTCTTGCTAAATCTACCAGACTTATGAGTACCAGCTTGTTTCCAGTGTTTCAGGCTGGACATAAGGTGTCCTGAAACCCCATGTTAATAAGCCTTTCTCTACTTGTAAGTAATAGTGCTTACTGAACTGCAGTTACTGTAGTGTTGAGTATTTTGGAAGCAGTAATGAATGTCTCAAGTGCAGAACTGTTTTCCTAGTGTTATAGTAGTTTGAAGGTATTTGTATGGTCGTGTCACAACAGATGTACTGAAAATAATCAAGTATACAGGAATATGGAATTATAAGGAGGGAGATGAATGCAACCCAAAAGGAAGCTTTAAGTTTTCATTGATGCAGTGTCTATGCTATACAGAAAAACTAAGACCTGTAAAGCTCACAGCCTTCTGTGATGTTTGAAACAAACAGAACCAGACTTCTTGAAGACAGACGTATTCTGGAAAAGAAATAAAGGGGAATCAACACTAAAGACTAAATAGAGGCCGTCTCAATTCTTGAGACATCCCACTTAGTGGCTTGTAGACCACAGCCACAAATAAGACCTTATTTTTTTTTGTTCAGGAAATATTTAAACTGCAACAGTTTAAATGAATTGTCAAGCCTGATCTTGCTCAGTTAGCTCTGCTGTGAAGATCAGTCCGTTGACTTTCAGCATGTGTATTTCAAAGGCTGAATATTGACTTCTATGCAGGTCACAGTATCTTCCCCCCAGTTAAAATGTATTGGGACAATACACTGGGAGTAAAACCTAATGGTGAGACAGCAGGCTGAACACATCCAAGGAGCATGAGCGATCATTCAATACTCTAAGCGGAATGGGTTGGAATTGAGAAGTGTTGAGGATTTTAACTTTGACCCATGCTGTTGAATTCAAGAGCTCTTTAACATTGGTATTAGAAACAAACAAAAAACTCCCTAATCTTATTCTAGCAGTTTCCATACTATCATGTTGTGACTTTCAGAAGATCCAAATGTGCTGTGGTTGCATGATCCTGTTTCTTCTGTGTTGTAGTTAATTTTTTTAACCAATAACTTCTAACATTAAATATTGTAGCTGCCTCTAGTGTCCTGAGAAAGCTGTTCTTTATAGCTGGGGATGTGTTGTGGATCCAATGTTCCTTTAAGATTAAAATGGACAAGCAGAACTCAAAATAATACCCTATGGGAAGGTACTGATTTAAGAGCTAGGGTCTGTCTTTGTTTTCCTCTTCTCTGGAGTGAGTTAAGGATGTCTGAGAGGTAATTGGGTAATTAGAGAGAATTATTTAACTGTGGTCAGGACAGTTAAGCTGTTAATTCATGACTGAAGGGTGTCTGCCTTGCTGGGAAATCTGGCTGTGTGATTAGTCTGTGTACATACCTGCTTGCTGTCAGTTCTACAAATGACTAGAATTAGCTCTGATTGCTGAGGTTGGTACTTATTTTGGCCAGTGACCTTGAAGCTGCTTGTGGGGCTGCTCTTAAGGATGAGAAACAAGTCAGCAGCATCAGTGATTGCTTCCTAGAATTAAGCTTTATGTCTTGCAATTTCCCCAGCACCCGCTGCCCCAGAGCAAGATCATCTTTGTATACTAAAGAGCTGTGCAGACTCTGCTAGGCAGATGTGAACTGGAGGAGGTGCAGACCCATCCCCTACCACTCAGATGTTCTAGAGCCCTGTCAAGTTGAGTCTTATGAACTTTCTTAGGTCCTCTGCTGGTTATAGTGGGTGGATGTATGCATTTTCCTATTGCATCAGACAATCAAGAGTCTCACTGAATACTTATTTTTTTAGCTCTTGTCTGCTTCATAGTTCTTCTCTTGTATGGTAAGCTCAGACTTTCTCTTGGATGCTTGTTCAGATTGCATCCACTTAATATAAAAAATACAAAGCTTTGCATGATGAGATGCCCATAATAAACATCCCTGGCAACACATTTACGGAGAATGTGCACTTTATCAGATGTTCCCACAGAGATGTAAAGAAACACTGGCTTAGCCTGTGTGATGAGTAGCTAATATAGCCACTCCCAGCTCTTCTGTGCCCTCCTCAGAGTTTGTCAGTGTAGGTGGCAGCAGTGCAAACATTGAAGAGAATTAGCACAAACTTCCAGGATAGTCTACAGAAAGATACTGAGCATATGATACAGTTAATCCTAAAGTACATGCCTACCCTCATCAAATTAACTTGCATCTAAACTAAGCCAAGACAAAAAAGACCAGGCAGTCCTGGCCCTAATCCTCCTGAAGATGCTAAAATTATGGCTGTGTCCTTGAGTTTTGTACAGTGCTTGTCTAGCTAGGCAATGCTGGTGCTGAAAAATAATTGTGGGCTGAGCAAGGGCTGGTTCCTGGCCAAATGTCTGTCTCAATTTGGCTTGTTTCCACGATGCTTAGGGCTAGCTCCTTTTTTAAGCAGGTTTGTCCTGGGGAGAGCTTGTTGGAGCAGGACAAAATAGTCAGCGTGAGCTAGCAGGCTGTGTGGGTGGCTGTGTTCAGTGCTCATGCTTGCTGTCTGCCCCTCTTTTGCCTTAGCAATGTGCCCAGAATGACCAAGTGTCCCTGTCACCAATACCAGTAAATACCTAGTTAAACCATAAGGGAGTCCTCAGCCCATGTCTTTCAGATGTTCAGACCCTCTTTATTTGAACACAGAGGAGCATTACTGGAGCCAGGTGCGGGAAGAACAGGCTCATGATAAAGCATTGGGTTCTGGCAAGAAATAGTCTTCTCCCTCCACCATCTGCAGCCAAGCTGCCTTTTCTGTTTGTTTATTATTGTTTGTGTTTCGATGTGTAAATGACTTGAAAAATTAGGAAAGAGAGCCCTAGACCCCATAGTATTAAACAGATTAGGCATTTGGTACTAATCAGTGAGCTGCTTAAAGTAGAATACTGTAAACCCTATTTAGGCAGAAACTGGAGTGTGACATGTATCTCAAAACAGCATCATCCTCCATTTTGTTCTTTTTGTCCCTCATAAAGAGGATAGAAATTTCTGGGAATTAACAAAATGGATGGCAAAACAGACTGCCGATGAACAGGAACAGCAGTGTTGTTCTCCCATGTGATAATGGCAGAACCAGGTTCACTCCAAATCACATTTGCATAGCACATGCTTAGGAACAATATACCTGTCCCAGTGCCGTGATGTATCGCCACCTCTATTTACTGAGGAAGCATATAAAAATATTCTCAGGTTCAGCCATACAAGAAAGACCTTGAGCTTTTTATTGTGTTAAACCAGAAGCAAAGAGCAAATTGACTTAGAGTAAAAATACTACTGATACTGTATTCTGACGGTCTCCAAAGAATACAACCAGAAGAGGGCACCAGCGTCCTTGGTCTGTGGCTTGAGGGGACAGTCAACCTAAGCGTTTCCCAAAAGGATGCTGGGTCAGAGCTTAAGAAGGCTATTTGGTCTTGGACTCATTTTCACATCGTTTTTGGGTAGACTAGCAACATGTGAGATCACTGCAACAATACAGTTATGTTTAGTTGGTTTTTTTTCATTAAATGTAACTGGGATTTAGTGAAGCTGCGATGTGAGGTTGTCAGCCGTGTTGTCTAGCTCTCACGCATGGTGCTCCAGGGATACTTGAAGAAAATAAATGCAACTCTTCAGAACATCCATAGTCTTGTACTGTGAAGTTTGACTTTTTGCACTAGTTTATCCAACACTTTCAGTTAGATCTTTTTCCCGGCTATACAAATCAGGCTATCTGATCTTGACTTAAGCTTAAAACCTGCTTCAGACAGGATAAAAATATGATGGAAGCTGTTAATGTTCATGACTTAGGTAAGTGTTCTGTTGAAGCAGGTCTGATGGAGGAGCATCTCCTTATATTGCAGGTCGGGCAGATGAAGGTCTTGTAATATTACAGAGCTTGTATGGTTTGTGCAGGAAAGAGGGGAATTCCTGCCATATGATTCAGTCCCATTTGGAGGAAGGGGAAAAAAAATAAATCAAAGATAATTTTTAAGTTAGAAAGTGTTTCTCTTGCTCATTGAAAACATCAGAGTTAATTCTTGTTTCAAGGTAATCTAGCTAGAACAGTTACGTATGACAATTATTGCCCAGTTGGTGGTGTTTAAGTGTTCTTTTTTTGGATCTTAGTCATGTTTTCCTTGTTCTGTTCCCAACTTGAACTGAGTTTTACTTTCACAAGCTGCTCACCCTTTCAAATCTATACTCTTTTTTTTTTTTTTTTTTTTGTCTGCAGCTATTTCTAAAATGTGTTTGCTCTCAGCTTTAGCCTCTAAACAGAAGGCAGGATGTGCACTGGTAGAGTCAGTGGAAAGCTTGTATTCAGAACAGTCATCTGAGTGCTGCAGCAGTGATCTGACATTATTCAATGCAAAACTTGTCAGTAAACCATTTTTTTGAGTCAAATGGAAATGTTTTCTCCTTGGACAGTTACGTTGCTGAGCTGTGACTGAGCATAGGTTCCTTACTCTTTCTGAGCTTTTGTGGATATCTATACAGATGTATATTAAGACAGTCGCTGAACCAGTTGTCATGTGCACAGAGGCATTGGCTGCCTGAAGCGCTCCATGGACATTGGCTAGAGGAAAACAAATGTTTTGTTCTGGCTAACAGTAACAGCCTCCAGGAGCTGTTGCTGTCTCTGAGTAAAAGAGGTATGAGGGAGAGCAGAGCATGTTCACATCACGCACACATATCTTCAGTAGGCACTTGAGCACTCGTGAACAAATGCAATTTTCCGCATATGCCTGTGCATCTGCTAGCTGAACTTTGTACTTCTTCCTCTGTGTTTTTTCTCTTCATTCAGTGACTGCTCACAACCTTCAAATGGCGTGGAACGAGGACAGGGCTCTGCAGAGGCTCCTTTGCCAGCAGGATAACGCTGTGCAGGGCTCCTGGCCCAGAGCCGGCAAATAATATATCTCCCATCATGCAGGGAGATAGTGCTGAACAGAGCACACCCATTCTTAAAAGCATCTCCCTGCACCAAGTCTTACACATGAAGTTGGCTCCTAATCTTTTTTTAGCTAGTTATCCTGTATCACCTGGTGAAAAGACAAGCTCAGCAGGGAGTACACAGGCTCTGATGACTTTATTTTTTCAGCAAGTAATCAGGATGGAAACCTTTGCTGCAGTTAGCCAGATTATGCCTCACAAAACTGTACATTCTGTAAATAGCTTCTTCTCTTAGTGCATGAACATTAGGCCATCATGAAACTCACAGCACAACCACTGCCAATGCTCCCAGACCACTGAGCTGGGCAGTATGTAAGGGATGTACGAGTAGATTCTGCTGTTTAATACCATTCTCTGGGCCAATTCAGAGGTTACAGTCTGGGAACTGCTGATCTCTAACTTCCACTTGTGTTAAAGCAAATGCTGACTGGACTTAAACTGGGAAAATCCTTTATTTTATTGTCAGATGAAATCTCCAGAACCTTTCATAGCTATCTTGTAGAAAGAAAAGGAATTTTTTAAAACCAAAACAAAACCCCAACAAACTTAGAGTCACTAATCTAATTACCAAGAAGACTCATCGTCAATATTGTATCAATATTGTATCAGTACTGTACTGAACTGTCTCTAGCAGAACACAATATTAATTAAAAAGTTGCTGTTTCCTCCATCCGGAGAAGAGAAACTTCTGGATGCTTGGGGATGGGAAAAGCCTCCACAGGTAGTTGGTAAGTGTCTGAAAACATAATATTTTAGAATCTTTAGGGTTTTTTTCTTGTGTGGTGTGACACAAGTGATCATTCTAAAGATACTCAAGGAGATTCTGGGATTTTTTGTCCTAATTCATATTAAAGATACTGAAAAATTCAAGAGTAACATTAAGTGTAATGGTATAAAATTTGATGTAACATTAAAGCTAAAAAAAGAGCTCATTACAATATTAAATGTAATGAATCTATCTGCCCTTGATGTTCTATAAGTGACTTTGCTAAAGGATTAAAGGCTATCGCTGGGTTTTTGTTTATTACCTTTCTTGAGTGCCACTATCTCGAACTAGCGAAAACTCCACTAAATCTCATACTCTCTTCAGATGGAGCCAGCATTTCACCTGGGATATGAATGACCAAAAATTTGCAGCCTCTTGCCTTTTTCTAGAAATGGGGAAGGGCTATTATGAATAATGCACCCACAGTAAATGTTATAGAAACATTCAACATAGTGTAACTAGCCGATGATTACAGTATTGATTATCTGTAGAAAGTTGATTCTATATCAGCTCACAAAATGTTAACCACAGCTTGTTTACCCTGCATGGTCAGAATTTAAGATAGGAACATATTTTACAAATGTTTTGATTATCTGTGCTCTGCATCCAGGGTTGATGGTGACAATTTCTGAAAGCCCATCAGCAAAAGAGGTGTTGACCTGGAACTCTGCATTGTTTGGTAAAAGGCTCGGCTCCTTGCATTTTTCTCTGAAGAAAGTTCTGTATATCACTGCAGAGAGCCAAGCAAACACATGAAGTCTCCAGTGCTCACCAGTAAGCACTTGGACCAAAATGAGTGGGTAATCAATCTCATTGTGGCTGATCCCATTGTGCAGGGGCTGAACAGAAGCATGGCTTCCTCTTGTTCAGAGAGCCCCTAACATGATCACTCTTTTGTTTAATTCATTAAGACTCATTTGTATTCATTTTGTCTTTAATAAATGCTTTGTAGAGTCCTGCTGAGCAGAGTGCTTTTCATTTGTTTGACCAGTGGTTCTGCTCTCTTTTAAGTTACTCTGTGTATGAACAGTCTCACACTGTACTTCAGCCATAGAAGAAACCTGTATATATCATTTGATACAAGTGGTATGTTAGGATAGTTGTGGACAATGGTTAACTAGAAAGCCTATTGCAGTTCAGGCTTTGGCAACAAAAAGTGATTGGGTTTTTTGTTCAACATAGAGTCAGAGTGTATAGAGGCCTTAGTTGACACTGTCTGTATAGATGCATAGATTTTTAAGGTCAAAAGAGATTATCAGATTTTCTGATGCCTTTTATACCTGTTTAACCATGTTTGATTGCTGCTAAATCACCCTTGATACTAGAACCTCTCTATTTTTAACTTCTACATATCTGACTCTAATTTCAAATCCTTTAGTTTTTCCTTTTCCCAACTAGGTTAAAGAGCCCCTCACTAACTGCATTTTCTTCCCTTGCAAGAATGTAACCACAATGATTAAGTTACCCCATGTTTTTTCTCTTGTAAACAAAAAATGAACTGAGGTTTCTATGCTCTTTACAGTAATAAATTATTTCTAGCTCTCATGTTTATAGCACTCCTCTCCAGTTACTGAACATCCTCTTAAAACGTGGGCATCAGAGGATGGGATGCAACTCTCATCATGGTCTCATGAACACAGTAGGTGTAAGCCGCAGGACTGCAAGGCCCACAGTCCCTGAGGAAAGTAACTGTCTAATGAGTACTGAGAGTAAATGCTGGCAGCTACGTGCTGCTGAAGATATGACTCTTGCTGAAGCCTGCTTATAATGAAAGCTGATTCACCAATTTTTTTTCCCAGTGTATACAAATCAAAGGCAGTCTCTCTGCCTCCTGGCAAGTTACCAAAGCCATCAGTTAGGCAGGAGTTGGCCAGATGTCTTCTACACTGGGAAGCATTGCTAATATATACTAATTGCAATTATTTTGTCAGTATTAAATATCACCATCTGTTTTTTTATCTGAAGTCAATGCCACTAAAAGACTTTAAGCTCGTCAAGGTATTTCATTAAATTTCAGAGGTGACAGCATGGATTTTGGTCCCTGTTTTGTTTCTAGTAATGCTCACCTTGGTGGTGCCTCGATGGTCAAATACGGCTGCGACTTCTTAACTCTTCTTTTTTTGTAAGTGTAGTGGAAGCAAATACTTAAGGTAAAGGAGGATAAACAGTTTATGTAGGTAAAAGTCTGAAGGGGGCAGGCGACTTAGTGGTGAAGGACACAGCAAAGCCTGAGGTGTGCAATGGCGTCTTTCCTGGCAGGATTGTGTTGAGGCCTCCCCTGTTTCTGTGAGGGCTGGGGACACGGAGGGCCTGCAGTAGAAAAGGATTGAGTTAGAGATCATCTAATTAAACAGGTATACTGGGAGTGTGTGGCGAGGTGTTGGCAGGGGAGGCTGCAGGGCGGTCTCTGTGAGGAGAGACTGAGGCTGCCCCATGCCAGACACAGCTGGTTCCAGCCGGCTCCAAGGGACCCACCACACAGCACAGCTGAGCCCTTCAGCCAAGATGGCGGAACCTCTGGGACAGCATATTTAAGAAAGGGCGGAAAACACCGGACAGAGGAGGAAGCTGAGCGAAGCCCAAGGTTGGAGGAAGAGGAGGTGCTCTGTGGCCCCAGAGCAGATATCCCCTGCAGCTCATGGAAAGGATCCACGCCAGAGCAGGGGGAAGTGTGAGGCAGATGGAGTGGCGGAGAGGAGCCATTACAGGCTAACTTCAGCCCCCTGCACTGCTCAGAGCGGGGAGAGGAGTCTAGAGTGAAGCTGAGTCTGGGAAAGCAGGAAAGAAAGCTGTTTTAAAGTTCGCCTCTTTGTTTCCCACTAACCAAATCGGTGGTTAAATATTTATTTTAATTGGCAATAACTGAAGTTAATTTTCCCCAATTCAAGTCTGTTTTGCCCATGACTGAGGAAGCAGGGTTTGTTTAGCCTGGAGAAAAGGTGGCCAAGGGAAACTTAATTGTTTTTAACTGCTTAAAGGAAGCTTGTTAGAAAGTCGGAATGGGATTTCTCTGAGGGGCATAGCTGAGGCTGGGAGGCAGCAGCTGCAACTTGCAGCAAGGGACGCTCTGTCTGCACATGAGGAAAAATATTTCAGCGTGACTGGTTAAGCGCTGGTGCAGGTTGCCCAGAGACATGGTGGGACCTCCATCCCTGGAGGTGTCCAGAGGTCAATGGAACAAGCCTGGAGCACCTGCTCTGGCTGTGAGGTTAGCTCTGCTCTGGGCTGGTGGCCTCCAGAGGAGTGGTCTAACCTGGATCCTTCTGTGGTCCCACAGGGTGCACTGATGGAGTGGGGAAACATAACTGCAGAGGGACTGGTTTTGCCCTGTGTTCCTATTCAACGTGGACAGCTAAATGTTAATTAAAATGACAGGGAAGGATGTCAAGAACATCGTTATGTAAAAAGGTGTGGAGTAGTTTCCTGATCACCTGAGCAACAGAGCCTCCACCTTTTAGTATGTTACTATGTGTGCTTGTTTTTTGTATATATACATACATAAACATATGCATACACATTGAGGAAAAATGGTGAAGGTTTGTATCCAGGCTGCCTGTGGTCACTGTCTGACCTGAACACCATGACATCTACGACTGAGAAAATGCTGACAGTTTTAGGCACCTATTTCTGAGACCTGGAAGAAAGGAGCTATGGTCACTGAGAAGCAGTCCAAGTCCAAGTTAATACTCAACAGTAAGCAATCTTCAGTGTTGAACCTTAGGATGCATAGTACTGCTTGACATACATTCTGCAGAGCCCAGGTCAGTACAGAGATCAAACAGCAGTTGTCTTGCTATAGCTTTGAGTCACAAGTATGTTGCTTTGCTGCCATACATGCCAGAAGTATATAGTTCTAATTAACTGTGTATCATAATGTCAGTAATATTTTTGTTTCATCAATGCTTATCAAAGCCATGAGAATGAAAGTATTGCCTTCTGCTTTAGGAAGAGTCTGCTTCCCTTTTTTTGCAATCAGTCAACTTTATTTGACATATATGTGCTTCCTGCAGTCTGGTGGCATGATCCTCAGAAGTTTAAAGTGGGAGATAGGAAATTTATTTTAATGGTAAAATTTTCTACAGCTGTGGTGTGTAGAGGGGTTTTTGTATTTTTCCTCCCTGTGTGTGCACCTGTGCACACAGCCTTTGATGGTTTGAACATGTTCTTGGTCATCTGTGTGCTGACACCCTCTGTTAATTTTGAGAAGCTGCACAGAGCTTCAATGTGTGATCTGCCACCTGTGACCCTCAGTTCTATCACAGTCATCTCTGTCATAACTGATGAAAGAAATGTTGTCATAATAGTTTTCATAACTGTTTTCATGCCCATTTGATCCATTTTGCTGTCTGCTACTATGATGAACAGAAAAGTTATTTGGTAACTTTGACCTTTGTACTCTAGAAGGTGAAATAAAACCAACTCACTCCATGGCATCCAGTAACTGTTTATTAGAAACAGTTTTGGGCTAAAGCTGAACTTATGTATTGGGTGTGAAAGGCTCCAGTTGACTGACACAGGCCATGAAGGAAGTTAGGAGTGCCTGAATGACCTAGAAGCCTAGGTGGTCTCGAGTTTGAGACTTATACTCTTGAATTATTTAGATATTTTGAAAAAGTTACACACACTGGATAAACTCCATGGAAAGCATTTAGGGATTGCCACTAACTACCTATTCTTACTTGAGATTCTGAGCTTATGTGGTACATCGGCTGCTAGCTCTGCGCTGAGGGCCTGGGATTTGAGGTGTGTCAGAATTTCTGGTAACACTTTACCAGGGTTTACTGGGCAGCTTGTTCTCATTTTGAAATGCACTGCAAAGTATGTTAATCAATTCACCTACCTCTAATTTATTTTAACTGATTGCACTGTTAGTGTGGTGATAGGTTGTTGTAAACTGTGGCAATGTTTCTTTCACGCTATTTAGGAAAATCTCATAGAATTATAGAATCATAGAATCATAGAATCATTAAGGTTGGAAAAGACCTCTAAGATCATCGAGTCCAACCATCAGCCCAGTACCCATGCCCACTAAACCATGTCCCGAAGCACCTCATCCACACGTTTTTTGAACACCTCCAGGGATGGTGACTCCACCACTTCCCTGGGCAGCCTGTTCCAATGCCTGACTACCCTTTCGGTGAAAAAATTTTTCCTAATATCCAATCTAAACCTCCCCTGGTGCAACTTGAGGCCATTTCCTCTCGTCCTATCACTTGTTACTCGGGAGAAGAGACCAGCACCCGTCTCTCTACAGCCTCCTTCCAGGTAGTTGTAGAGAGCGATAAGGTTAACAACCCCAGGCTAAACAAACCCAGCTCCCTCAGCCGCTCCTCATAAGACCTGCTCTCTAGAACCTTCAACAGCCTCGTCGCCCTTCTCTGGACACGCTCCAGCACCTCAATGTCCTTCTTGTAGTGAGGGGCCCAAAACTGAACACAGTATTCAAGGTGTGGCCTCACCAGTGCCGAGTACAGGGGCACGATCACCTCCCTGCTCCTGCTGGCCACACTATTCCTGATACAGGCCAGGATGCCGTTGGCCTTCTTGGCCACCTAGGCACACTGCCGGCTCATGTTCAGCCGGCCGTCGACCAGCACCCCCAGGTCCTTTTCTGCCGGGCAGCTTTCCAGCCACTCTTCCCCAAGCCTGTAGCATTGCCTGGGCTTGTTGTGACCGAAGTGCAGGACCCGGCACTTGGCCTTGTTGAACCTCATGCAATTGGCCTCGGCCCATTGATCCAGCCTGTCCAGATCCCTCTCCAGAGCCTTCCTACCCTCAGGCAGATCAACACTGCCGCCCAGCTTGGTGTCATCTGCGAACTTACTGAGGGTGCACTCGATCCCCTCATCCAGATCATTGATAAAGATGTTGAACAAGACTGGCCCCAAAACTGAGCCCTGGGGAACACCGCTCGTGACCGGCCGCCAACCGGATTTGACTCCATTCACCACAACTCTCTGGGCTTGGCTGTCCAGCCAGTTTTTTACCCAGCGAAGAGTACACCCGTCCAAGCCATGAGCCGCCAGCTTCTCCGGGAGAATGCTGTGGGAGACAGTGTCAAAGGCTTTGCTGAAGTCCATGTAGACCACATCCACAGCCTTCCCCTCATCCACTAGGTGGGTCACCTGGTCGTAGAAGGAGATCAGGTTGGTCAAGCAGGACCAGCCCTTCACGAACCCATGCTGGCTGGGTCCAATCCCCCAGTTGTCCCGCACCTGCCTCGTGAGCGCCCTCAAGATGAACCGCTCCATGATCTTCCCYKGCACCGAGGTCAGGCTGACAGGCCTGTAGTTCHCTGGATCCTCCTTCCGGCCCTTCTTGTAGATGGGCGTCACATTGGCAAGCCTCCAGTCATCCGGGACCTCCCCCGTTAACCAGGACCAGTGATAAATGATGGAGAGCGGCTTGGCAAGCTCCTCCGCCAGCTCCCTCAGCACTCTCGGGTGGATCCCATCCGGTCCCATAGACTTGTGAGTGTCCAGCTGGCGTAGCAGGTCATWAACCTCTTCYTCTTCGATWATGGGKGKTTTACTCTGCTCCCCATCCCCATCTTCCAGCTCAGGTGGGTGAATACTCTGAGGATCACCGGTCTGACTACTAAAGACTGAGGCAAAGAAGGCATTGAGCACCTCAGCTTTTTCCTCATCCTTGGTAAGTATTTCCTCATCCTTGGTAAGTATCATCTCGTAAGTATTGCAGAAGATGAAGCACTGTAAGGTACAAAGAGCAGAGATGTGGCAGTCTGGAACCTCAGTGAAGGTTTGGGATTTTCAAAGCAGTGCCGGACTCAACTGCTAACACCTTCTAAGGTGTACTCATACTGCAATTTATGGTCATCTAACACTTCACTAAACATCATTGTACCATTGATCTTGATTATGGCAGCAACTTAAAATAGTTTTCACATTTTGAAATGACTAAGTAAACACACCTACTAAAACTTCCACAGGAACCAGGGCTGTAGAAAAGTCTCAGCAGTAACCTAACAAGAAATGTCTATTCTGTTCACTCCAGGGTTGGAAGCTCTGCATATTTTCATATTGCTTCTGCATTAATAATGCTAGTCATAATTGATCCCTATTTCTGGAAAAGACTGAATATTGCATTAGATGTGTTGAGCAGATCAGCAGCTGCAGCATTTATAATCTCTTGCCCTTTTGTGTGTTTTATGGGAAATGGCTTCAAGACCATGTTGGTATTACCTAAGTGGAATAGCTTCATGCATTCTTGTACAGTTTCTTTATTTTTCCAGAGATTTTGCACAATTGCTTTGCAAAATGTTATGTTTATAACTTCCTAGAAACAGATGTAGTGTTTACTGACTGACTAAGATGAGCCTGGGAGTTAGGTTTCAAACGGTTTTGAGGCAGAAAAGTAGGATAGGGTTTTCAAAGGCACTGGTGTTGATCTAATCTTTATTCCTGTTGAAGTAGGTGGGAGTGTCAGAACTCCTAGGTCTACTAGAAGGAATGATGTGAAGCTTTTTGCAGTAAGTTTAGGTTCATTTTCTTAGAGTTTCTCTGTCTGCAAGAATGAAGGCAGTAATAATCCATCACAACCATGACAGTTAATGTCTAGTAAGAGGAACAAAAAAAACCTGTTAAAGCTTCATAAAGCTTTGTGTACTGGTAACTCAAATTTTTCTGGTTTGGTGTTAGAATGATCTCAGTTTGCCTCCCTTCTTTCGCAAAAACAGAAACAGGGATCAGAGTAGCTGGGCAGACATCTGGGACTAGTGACATCTGGTCAGAGAAGGGATTTGGTGAAGAACAAAGGCAGCTAGTAATGTGCGATGGATGAGGTGCAGAGATAGGTGGTTGTTTGGAGTTTGCCAAGAATGAAGTCTTTGCAGCCCAGGATTTAAGGAACTAGAAGGGGTGAATGTGGAGAGGGTGAAAGAGTCTGACTCTCATTGAATAAGCTCTGTAATCTTGCTTTCCTCTCTCCAGAAGCCTTTACTCGTGTGAGTTAGAACATTCAAAACTGCTTACACAATCAGAAGAATAAAGAGGTGAAAAAAAGAAAGTAAACCCCTCCAATTCTTTTGGTCTTGATGCCAGCCCTACCAGGGGTAAGGTTCTTGCTGAGGAAAAGAGGAGGGTGAACAGACATTGTTTCCAGCCTGTCTTACAGGGCTGTCTTGCCCTGGGGCATCTCTGGATAAAAGCTGCAGGGCAGAGGCACCTGCTGTTTGTGGTTTACATGCTCCGGAGCTCCTGGATTCAATTCCATCCCTGCTAGGGCAGGTTAAGCCTCTTCAGTTTTGCACGGTAATTGTGACAAATAGGAGCCCAGAGGCTCAGCTATTTTCCTCTGAAAATCAGGCTTTCTGTGTGGGTGGTTGATAAATGGAAGTCTTGAAGCTTAAAATGTCTGCCTTCTGCTCTTCTGTACCTTTTTTCACCTATGAAGTTAAATCTATTTCAGCCCAGTTTTCTGAAGATATTCTGAGGCTTTTTCCTGAGCGATTAACAGGTGCAAGAGTATATACAATATAAGAAAACAAATACATTAGTAGTAAGAGTATGAACATGAAAATATTTCTATGGGTACCCAAAGGAAAGAAAAACCTATTTGCCTACCACTGATGCTGGGAAGGCAGAAGTGTTATATGCCTTTTCTGCTTTAACCTTCACCCTTTGGTGGTTGTAGTTGGACTGTTAACTACTGTTGGTGGCAACAACATGAGAAGTCCAGCTATGACAGATGTAATGTTGAAATAGTGTGCCATTAGCAATCCCCTCCCAGAACTGGAGGGTAAGTGAGTTTCAGAAGACTGTAAAGGGCACATTTAAGGGTTTTTGAGAGGGGGGGAAAAAAGAGAACGGAGGTACTAGGAAGCTATAGATTTCTTAGTCTCAGTTTTGAACCAGGAATACAACAGAGGGAAGGTTAATAATCAAAATCAAATAATTTCTAATCACCTAGACAATAACTAAGGTGAATGACAGCCAACATTGTTAGATGTGAGCTAATCATGTATCAGCCTGATGTCCTCCTAGGATGGGTGTTGTAAGTAAAGGAAAAGCAAAAATGACATTTTTTCTAGATTTTTTTTTTTTTTTTTTTTTTTTTTAGTAAGGCTTTGGTCTGTGACGGCACTCACTTAAGTGAGGGGAAACCTGGATTTGATGAAACTGAACGGGGTTATATGATTGGCAGGAAATTGTACTCGGATTGTAGTTATCTCTAGTTATCCAAATGGATAGTGACTAATGAAAAATTATTTTCACTAATGACTTAGATGAAGTAGAGAGCATGCTTATAAAACTACAGGGGGTAGTAAGGTGAGAAAGGATGCAGATCCACCGGGGGACAGCGTTGGTGTTCAAACAGTCCTGCCAAGCTGAAGAAGTGGTCTGAGCAGAGGATGCTCTTTCTGTAAGGACAAATGCAGGTTTGCACGGAGGCAGGAGCAGGGAATACAGAGAGGAGACTGATTGCTGGGGGAGGACCGTGTTTCAGAGAGAAGTCAGCAATGTTAGGCTGGGAGATGTTAACAGGAACGTGGTCTGGCAGGTGTCAATGCAGTCAGTCCTTGCATGCTGCTCAGAGCAGTAAGGGAGGCTCTGAAAGTGTCCGGAGGGAGCATGGCCAGCTGCCCACCATGCACAGCTGCTGCAAGAGGCCTGGCTTTGCTCACCTTAGAGAAGGGAAGGCAGAGGGGGTACGTGATTATGGTCTTCAAATACAGGTAAGGAAGGGAATAAATCAAAGGGGCAACAAGGAGTAATAAGCTTACATTACAGCAATGGAGGTTTCAGTTATCTCTCAAGGAAAGAGCTATGTTGCAAGACAGCTGAGCATGGAAATAGATCATCTTGGTAGTATTGCTTATGGAGGTTTTTTAAGAGCAAGTTGGGTAGATAAGTATCTATTGAGAGTAATACAGGTATGGGTGCTGCTGCCTCAGGAATGGGAAGGGCAAGGTAACCGCATGAGGAGATCCTCTTAACACAATAATACGATTTTTATGAAACGACTATAGAACTGGTAGGGCAGAACTCATATATGACACTATGTTCTCTTCACATTTTCCCAAGACATGAGTAAAAATATGGCTCTTCATGGCTCTTTCCTGATTTGGCAGAAGTGGTAGGTATCTAGCTTGAGGGCTTGCTGACTGTCCAGTCGATTGTTTTTGCTCATGCCGGCACTTGTTAAAACATGGTTTGGAAATGCTGCTGATGCTAGAGAAGAGAATAAAAGCCAGCTCATGCTCCTGTGGGTCTGTGGACTCAGCACTGTTCTGTGTATTCATACTGTCTTTGATGCAGTTGCAAATAGCCCTGAGCAACAGAACAGCCATATAGCTAAAATGAATATTAGCCATAGGGATTTGACCCTGTTGTACTTATACACCAAATACTCTAAAATAAATAAAATGATATTACTAATGAAATTGTGGTGGATGAACATGGCCATCTGACAGAGGTTCTGCCTTAATGCTCATGGATATCAGTAGTATAAAGTGCAAACTAAAATGCTGACATGAAATCACTGTGTAAAAAGGCAGGTGGTTTGTCTCTGTGCACTCTTTGGGGGAAGAATGTGAGCTGTCCTTCAATAAACATAACTACATAGCACCTGGTGCCTTGCCTTTCTGTCCTGGCAGCAGTCATAACTTATATCTCCCAGGCTTTTGATGCATGAAATGTCCAAAGGCATCTCAGATGCACTTTCTTGGAAGCATCAATGGAGCATATTGTTTAAAATCACCCACCCTCCTCTGTTTCCCCTTTCTAATTTGGTTACACTTTCTTTTTCTTTCTTTTGGAAAAGAGGAAACGGCAGGAAAGCAGAAGGTAACTACAGCTCTAGGACTTTTGATTTTGAAGGTTGCTCAACTGAAGCCTTTCTCATGTGGATAAAGAATGCAGAGAATGAATTCTGAATTTCTGTAGGAAAAGAAAGATGACAGACTTCTCTCCTGCTCTGTGTAAACTGTGAGGAGTTCATCACATCCCAGGTTAATTCAGTAGGAAGGTACCTCAGGAGGTCTCTAGTCCAGCCTCTAGCATGAAGTGGGGTCAGCCATGAGGGCAGAGCTGGCTGCTCAGAGCTTTATTCCGCCTGGTCTTGAAAACCTCTAAGAGTGGAGATGGCACAATCTCTCTGGGCAACCTCTTCCACTGCTTCACTGTCCTCACGGTGAAAAAGTTCCTCCATCTAGCTAGTTTGAGCATCCTTTGTTTCAGCTGATAATTATTGTATCTCATCCTCCCATCATGCACCACTGTGAAGAGCCCAGATCTGTTCTCTTGATATTGTACAGCCCTTCAATCAAATGAATTTTTTTTTTTTCCAGTTTTCTCTAATGCATCTGTCCTTGGGTGCCAGGAAAGTGTCAACACCTCAGTTTTCATAGGTAGAGAACTAATCTCAGCTAAGTGAATTTATTAGGTTATTTAGATGTCCTGTTGATCTGACAGTAAGGTCTTACTCAGCTCCCAATTTAGACACACAAATTTAGGTTTCTGCATCATGGATGCCTCCACGTGAACTGAGTGTCTAAGCTCCCATTATATTCAGTGGAGGTGAAGTTTTAAAGAATGGTGCACAGTTGGTTTTTTTTCCTATGTACAAAGCTTGTTTGACAGTTTTACAGCAGCATTTTCTATGGTTTCCAGTTCAGTGGCATTGGGTTTAAACACTGTGATTTATTCTCTCTAGTAATTTACTTAAAACTCTGACAGCATCCTTTTGGACTGACATGTGGAAATGACAGTGAATTCAATATTGAGTAAAATTAATGCATGTTACAGAGATTAATTCAATGCACATGAAAGTAGAGTGACAGTTGTAATATTTAACACTTATTTTAAGGGAAGAATAGTTGCTCTGATTGTAAAAAGGTTTAGAAATGCTAATTCCTTTTGTGGCTACTGAGATGAGAGTGCTCTATTAAATATATAAAATTTAAAAAAAAAACTGAAAGAGGTAGAAAATATCTTTGCTGTTCAGAGGATTTTGCCATGCGGTATTTAGCTGTACATTCATGTCTCTCTGTTCCCTAGCTCCTCAGGCTCTATCAGATTGCATTCCCCAGTGCTTGTCTCACATTGCTAGTTTGTTAGTACCCCAAGGAGTCTGTGTCTTTCAGGATGAGAATTTTTGTTTAACCAAGACAGGAAAATGATGGACGATCAACTGGAAGTGAACACAGGATGACACTGGGCTTTGCTAGTCATCAGGAAGAGCCATGACTGCTGTTTGGAAAACCTCTGTCTTTGGAGTTTAGGTGTTTCTTAATTACTTCAAAAAAAAAAAAAAAGCTATAAGGAGGCATAGTGTGAGTCTTCTATGGGTATGGGGAGAGAAGACAAAGTCTCCTCTTACGTTTAGATAAAGTTGGCAGAATTATGAAAAATGGGAATACTTAGAAATGTAAAATTGTAATGCAAAAAAAGCAAATAACTCCATCATCTCTTTGCTACTTCTGAATCACCGAGGTCTCCCGTTTTGTTTCCATTTCCACTTCCTGTCCTTTATGACAAATATTCTGAAATGGAAAAGGCAAAAATCTTAAAATCTTAAAACATATAAGTCTACGTATCTGCAATGTGTTTAGTGTTGCAGTCATTTCATCTGTGTACAATTCTAGTTGCTCACATTCAACAAAGTTGAAGTCTACTGAGCAAGAAAAGGTTAGTAGGATGGTTGGTCCTTTCTAATGAATCTATATTGCAAAAGGAAAGTAAACCCACCTTTTCTAGTTTATCCCAGATTGGTGTTCAACTCTCTACAGATACAACATTTATTGTTGTATCTACATTAGGAGGAAAACAACCTCTTGAAGCTAAGAAGCATGAAAAGATGGAGCTCAGTAAGTTTATCCTGGTTCTGGACATTGTGGAAATGAAATTCTGGAACAGCCCTCCACTAGGAGCTGTGGGCCAAGAAGGAGATTGCTCCTCCTGGATTATGGCAAGGGAGCATAAAATGCGATAGCATGCAACAGCACGCTGAGAAAGTATGTCTACTTTGCTTAATAAAGGAGCCCAGGGAACAAGCCCAAGTTTCCCACCCCTGTTTGTTATTAGCTTACTTGGTGTTGCTTTGGACTATGCCAGCCAGCGCTCTCAAAGGTGACATCCAGGCATGATTCCAAGGACAGTTTCCTTCAGGGCTTCTACGCAAAAAACTATATAAATGTGACTGCACCAAGGTGGATTCCCATGGCTCTCCATAGTTCTCCAAAGCCTTCACCGGAGGTTTTGCACTTTTAAACATGCTCTTATGACACTCCTGGGGAAGTTCGGTTGCTCCATGGTGTCTTGCTGGCTCTCATCTCTAGAGCCTGTCTACCCTGTAAGAAAATGTAAGTCTCCCAGATCAGTGCCTGCAAATCATCAATCCCACTTAATGGTCTCTTGACCACCTCGGGGGAGGAGGTCACCCATTTCAGGTGATAAAAAATTAACATCTGTATCTGTACAATTACTAGGCCTCTGTTCCTACCCAATAGAAGAAGTGGTAAGAGGCCATGGAAGGCTATACAAGGTCTCAGGGTCTAGTGGAAATATTTAGGAGCCAGGCAACCTGAGTCCGTATTTCCTTTCAGTGTGTGACATAGCATCTTCCCTGATTTTTCCTGCTAGGAGAATTGATTGGCACATATTGGAGTCAAGCCCATGTGCATACCAGTACATAGGGAGTAGGCACTGACGCTCAAATACTAACTAGAAAGCAGCTAAATGCGATCACTTAGACTTCGCTAGATCCCAGAAGGCTTCTTCAAATCATACGATCTCTCCTTCTAAAGGTGCAGGCTTTCAAGGGGTCTTTGGGAAGCCAGTGGTACTCACATCAGGTTCCCAAAAGACTGGCTTAATTTTTACCTTGTCACTATGCCCAGCCTAGGCTGGGCCAAGCATCGGTGTGAGGAAAAGGCTTCACAGAGTATCCTTGGATAAGAGACTATCACCCACCATTGGTTTTCCACTTTCTGAAAATAATTGCTAGTGGCTAGGTATTCGTTCAGGGCAGCACTGCATGAAAAGCCTGAGGCACCTGACTGCTCGGTTCAGCTCAAAGAGCGAGTTCTGTGACATCTGACTAACTGAATAGCTGCTAGAGGTAGTTCCCAGATCAGCTATTCACTCTGACATCTTCCTGAAACTATCTATCAAGCAATCTCAGTTAATGGATGCTTTTGCAAAAATTGTAGTCTTATACAGTTGTGAGCAGGAAAAGACCTACATTTACAGGAAGTTCTTGTTAGTAGTTCAACCAGTCCAATGACAGGAACAATGTATTACACAGAGGTCTCATATTTTATTCCATTTCAGAAAATAATATCCCTATTTTACCCTTCTTATCTCTAGAGAGCAATAGTTTTTCTACCCTTACATGTATGCTCTTTTAAAGTGTAACAAGCCACCTGATTTCTTTGTGGCTTGGGCAAAGGCAGAGCTGGAGGGCTAGTGGCCAGCTTGTGAATAGTAAATGAGAATTGATGGAGAAGGAATGATGGGAAAGCATCTGGAAACCCTGACTTTTCTCTTTCTTTTCCTCTTCATTAGTGCTAGCAGGTGGCACTAGGCCGTAGCCCACAGTGATGAATCACACTCATGGGCCTGTGAGGGAGCCCAGAGACACTATGCTCAAAGATAAGGAAATCCTTGCAGGGTTCCCCATTACATTGACGGAAGAATAATTTGAGGCCTCCCCATGGAGAAAGGGCTCCATTAACCCTTGCATTTGGGAAGGGCATAGACTCACACTTCATCTATTGTCTACCTAAGATGTAAAACAACAGCGTGGCCTCGAGTTTGGATTTTTTTCAGAGCTTCTGGCCATAAAACAGTGAAGCTATAGAGCTCTTCTATTGCTACACTGCTGCCTTTCAGGATCAATTGTTATCGTGGGCATGTGCAGCTGAGGAAGATGTGCTACTGAATTTCATTTTTGAGTAGCTTTATAGAAGGTTGTGACATTTATAGCTCACTTTTTGAACAGCTGAAGCTTGTTCTGGAATATTTTACAGTTTTTCCTTCCTTTTTTTCTTTACTATACTAAAACCATTATTTTCTATTTACTCATTTTATCAAGCCCAGTTTTTATTTGTTTTGCAGAAACAGAAATAAAGGCAACTATCTCCCACCCTCCTTTCTTTAAACAAAACTAATGGCATATGTAGTTTAACTAGCATGGGCTTCGGGTAGCTGAAACAGAATTTTTTTTTTGGTGTCAGGTAAAATCAGAAAATAAGCTTATTAGTGAAAACCATAATTAATTAACTATTTTGCTTTATACAAGCTTTATATATACATTGCTTTATATAGGTCACACAGGAAGAGTGGCCGTCTTGTGGGTAACTCCTTTGGGATTGAAACAACAGCTGGATGGTCTGGTTTCTTGGAAGGAAGGTGTGCTTTTCTTATGATTTCTGTTTAGTACAGAACTGGGTTAGTTTTAACTATAAGATTTTATATTATGTATTGTCCTCATATCCAGTCTTGATTTCTTATGTATTTAAAATCTAAAGGTCTACAGCTCACTGTCCTTCTAAAGTCCTTTATTCTTCCCTTCTCCTCATCCCTGTTTTACATGAGGAAATTTTCTTTATCGAATGATTACAGATGGTGATGCTATCTAGGTAGAATTTGCTGCAGTAGATAAATGTATTTTAACTTCATATATTCATGTCTGAGATTCTATTTTCATTTATTTTGAAGTTGTAAAGATTTTAAAGAGGTTAGAGAGGAAGTATGGAGTTTTCAAGCAAAAATAGAATAAAAGCCATGTCTGCCCTTTGTATGCTAAGGCTCTTCCACCAGTCAGGATAGAGGTACTATTCAATCCACTTTTATAACAAGATCCTTCAGAATTATTTTGCATTTACTGCAGAATTTGATCACAGATGAAAAAGTACAACCATACTCTCTTTTTCAATAATCAAAAATTCTGACTACTTTGTAATTATTAAAGTGTCTTTGGGATACTTTGAAGTCTGTCCATTTGTCTAGGTAATTGACCTAATATATACAGGCCAATGATTAATTTATTGGCTTTTGGATTTTACAGGAAACATCTTCTTGGATTTTAATCTGATTTGAACAGACAAGGAGGATGTTCTTATCTGTACTCCCAGAAGAAGTGGAGTAGCAAAGTCCCCTCCCTTGCCTTTTGATTACATTTAAACTCACTACTCGTGCTTTAATTGAATTTTTATCAAATGACTTAAAGCTTCCAGGCAAATGAACCAGGTTTAAATTTCGTGTTTATTATCTGCTAATGTGAAAAGCACACAGTTATCAACTTGTCTTATTTTTCTTAGGCCAGTACTGTTATAATTTTTGTCAATGGAGGCAAGCATTCCTTATGAAGACCAGATCTCAGAGCCTAGGGGCTAATTTGTAGTATCTGTTAGCCACACAAGCATGCAGGCTCAGTCCTACCCTCGTGGTAAGCAACAGTGAATTTCTGTCTTTGGAAACACTGGAGAAACAGATCATCTATGGCAAACCAGGGCCCTCTGAGAGGAAATGAATTCAAGCAGAATTGTATGATAAGCCAATCCATGCCTCCGGAGTAATATTCGGCACATCACTGATGCCTTCAGCAAGAACTTGACAATCCAGTTTCACAAGAGTGACTGTTGTTAGGCATAAATGTTTTTCTCAACCATGTTCCATGATTTTTCTTCCTGGTCCCTGCGTATTTGGTTTTTTTCTCTATCAGGTATGTCAAATATGCCAGCTGGGTTCTGGCCCTCCTGAGATTTTTATGTGGGCCAAAGATCCTCCAAAATCTAAGCTTCTATACGAATATGCTTCTAAGGCATGGTAAATCTGAACTGTATATAAGCACAAAGTACAGGCCTTTTTATACATTTTTTTTCATCAGTCAGTGAACTTTTTGCAGTATCAAGGTGGAATTTATTTGATCTAAAACTCAAGTGTCTTGTCTAAACAGGCTGCTTGGGCTTGGACTCCCTACAGTCAATGGGGGGAGAAAGGTACCTTCAAAAGCTGTTATCCCCTGTGTCTCACACACATGCCTTAAGATGAAATGAATGACTCCCTAGAGGCATCTATTTCTTTCTGTTGATGCTGCAGGAAGCTTAACTTCCACATCTAATCTTAAACATCCACAGTGATCCCAGTAATGTTTCCCTTAACTGTTTGATTGGCATCATGAGTAGTAATGACGATGTAATTGCTGCAGGAAAAATATGCAGATAAGAGAAAATGGAAATGAGAGAAAGGCACGGGAAAAAAGGGGAATAGACAATTTTTCTACATACAATAAACAAAATAGTAAAACGAAACAAAGCATACAAGTAGCAGTGGTCCTAAAAGGCATTAATTTTTCCACTGAATGAGGTGGCAAGGCACTGAATAAATAGTGACCTTTAGTTATTATTTTAGGGCACCTTCTGTCCTTCAGCTCTGCTCATGTCTCCCATTGATATCCCTAGGATATGTCATTGTCGTGGTTTAACCCCAGCCGGCAACCAAGCACCACACAGCCGCTCGCTCACTCTCCCCCAGGTGGGACAGGGGAGAGAATCGGAAGGGTAAAAGTGAGAAAACTCGTGGGTTGAGATAAAGACAGTTTAATAGGGAAAGCAAAAGCCGCGCACGCAAGCAAAGCAAAACAAGGAATTCCTTCACTACTTCCCATGGGCAGGCAGGTATTCAGCCATCCCCAGGAAAGCAGGGCTCCATCACGCGTAACGGTTACTTGGGAAGACAAGCGCCATCACCCCGAACATCCCCCACTTCCTTCTTCTTCCCCCAGCCTTATATGCTGAGCATGACATCACATGGTATGGAATACCCCATTGGCCAGCTGGCCTAGCTGTCCTGGCTATGCTCCCTCCCAGCTTCTTGTGCACCTCACAGAGCATGTGAGCTGAAAAGTCCTTGAGAAAGTAGACTACCTAGCAACAACTAAAAACATCAGCGTGTCATCAACATTCTTCTTACACTAAATCCAAAACATAGCACTATACCAACTACTAGAAAGAAAATTAATTCCACCCCAGCCAAAACCAGGACAGTCATGTTTTGGTCTCAAGATTAAAGAGCTCTACGTTCCTAAGAGTCTTTCCTCTTGGGTAACTTGAATGCCTCTTTTCCTTCTTCCTTAACATGATCTTGTATCTCCTTGCTGTCGTCTCCAAAGTCTGGATGTGATTCCCCAGTTTCTGTCTCTGATCTTCTCTTATCTTTGTAACTGTGCCTCCTGAAAGTTTTAGAAGCCATCTGCCACTGGTTAAAAGTGACCTGTTTCTCTTTACCCTTATAGTTCAGATCCTCGTTCATACTTCCTGAGAAGTTAAATGTAATTATTCTGCCAGAAAGCAAGTGAGTCTCCTGAGTGCTCTAAGAGCTCTGTGAGGCATCAGGGTACCACAATGTCATATGACCATTTAGAATTGATCATCCAGTGCAAGGCACCTGAGGAACTGACATAGTCTTAATCAAAATAGACCTCTATAGATCTAGGCTACCGTGTTCACGTCATGGAGGCGAGAGCATGTGGTTCATTGACCGTTGTGTCTCTCTGATGGAGGAGAGGAAAAGAGAAAGGTTATTCCTCCTCTTAATTTCCTAGAGATCTAGAGTTGAGGGGGGCTTGATATTTTAGACCCCAAGTTCTCATTAGTTTGGAAAGTTATACTTGAGCTTGTTAGCTTGTTATCCTGAGTCAGTGATGTCTTAAGGAGGACAGAGCTTTTGTTCACAGGCTGTGGCAGTACTTCATACGTCTCCCATGGCCGGTGGCTGAGCTATGCCCACACCTCCCACCAGACTCACCAGTAGTGCTGCCTGCCCTGGTGGAACCGGTGTTGTTCCTCCTACCTGCCGGAGACACTGATTTTTGCAGTTCTCCACACTTCAAAAAAATACTGTGCCATCTCAGGGAAAGGCTTAATTATAGGTTTGGTGGTGGTTTTTGTTTTTTGTTTTTTGTTTTTTTTTCTTTTTTATCATTCTTTATATTTTTAGGATCTTTTTTACTCATTGGTACCTGAAGGCTTTGTTCTTTAGAAATGCTGGGCAGGCAATGGAAGACTGCAGAAACAGTTTCTCTGCCTTCCCCATTTATGCGAAAAAGAAAGAAATGTGTTCTTTTCCAGTGAGCCAGGGAGGGTTCAGGTAGGTAATGTCTCCTCACCTGACTTTGCAAACTGACTTTCTGGATCTATTTAGTCTCATAAGTTCCTGTTCATAGACCTTGAAACGGTGACCATTATTTTAGCAGTGATAAGATTTGCTCTTCCCTCTGACTCTCCGAATCCAGGAGGATTCATGGAAACCACACCTCACATCCAGGATGTGAGCAAAAGATGTTGTTTATTGACACAAAAGGAGCAATTAAAAGATGTTAACAATTGAATTAGATGGCATCTTATGTCGCTTCTGGTGATGTGAGCCCCAAAGTGACAGCATCGGATGGACCGCTTCTTTGGTGTACAGCACTCTGCACAGTCCCACCTGCAATGAGGTGTAGGCTAACAGGACTTCCCCACTTTTATTCCAGCACATGTCCTTTTTACACTCCTTCCTTTGTAGCGTAAACAGCTTATATACCATGCAGTTGCACACTGTTTATAGAGAGCTAACTACTGCTAAACTTGTTGCCAGACCTTTGTCCAGAGCCACTAGCCCCTCATGATAACAAATACCTTCCATGTTTCTGCTACAGCTGCCATTTTATAAAAGTTATTTTCTCCCATAAACATTTTTATGTTTGGATTTTTTCTGTGCAGGTTTTTCCTCTGCATCTTTATGAATATTAGTCTTAATTCAGAAGCTCAGAACACCCACAGTTACTAAGCTAAAAGTAAGCTATTTTTGCATTTTTACATTGACTCTGACTCTAGATAATTTTTGGTGTGCATGTGAGGGAGACAGAGCAAAACTCAGGCTCCCTGGTATTTTAACATTGTGACCATCCTACCAAAAATATTTTTGACATCTGAACACTTCAATTTCTTCCTGATGTCTAGTTAACAGATCAACTGGCAGCCTCATCATAATATTGGTGTACTTTGGTCGTGGTAAGAGAAGTGTGAAAAATCACTGGAGGAACTGCAAGTGCTATCTGTCTCGCAGGTTTATTTCAATCTTTGTAGAAGCAATTATGCTTCATTGTCACTGAAGTTCTTGTGGCGGATCCACAACATAAGTAAATTCTACCCTTCTGCATAGAGAGCTTTCTTTTTACCTCAAAAAAGCAAGCCTAAAGGAAGACAGTGCAATATTTCATAGGATCTGCATGGAAGAATGCCTTTTTGGTTGCTGCTGCCAAAAAAGAGAAAGGAAGAACAAAAAACCTTCAACAACCTCACTCACTTCTCCTCGTCACTTTTCAGATTTAGCACTAATCTAAATGAAGTTGCAGCCTATTGAACCAATAGGATTTTTTTGCCATAGACTGAAGACGTTGCCTTGTTTGCAATTCTTTTTCTTCTTCTCCTAAAAATGCAAAGAATCACCAGACCTGCTTTTAGAGTAAGAAATCTCTTTTTGGATGCCATCAGGGAGATGCTGGTTTTCAGGTCACTACCACTGCCAGTAGGAAGCCTATGCAATGATATGTCTCTTTGCTGTTACACTGTGCATTCAGTATTGCAACACATACTCCAGAATTCAAAATTACTTTCTTACCCGGCTAATGTTAGTTTCTGTGTCAGATTAAACAGGATTTTCCTTAGCTCCAGCAGAGTTCTAGAAACACAAACCTCCTACACCAGTACATCTCTCAAAATATATAAAGTCACAGGAAAAAAGTTTTCTCCAGTCCATAGTAAAGAGTATCTGAAAAGCCTGAAATGCTTTCTCTTCTTTTACCATGGGGCATGAGGGCAGAGACAGCAAAAGGTGTGTTTCTCCCTGCTTTAAAATGTAGAGTTTCACACCTTGCTGGAAGTACTTTCTAGCAGAATCAGACCTGAAGAGAAAGGAAAGGAAACAGTTTGGGATGCAGCTGATGACAAAGGCGCAGTAGAGACTCACTTTATTTTGCAACAGATGCTCCTGGTTCCTTTGCATTCTGTAATAAAACTGGGGGAAAAAATTACCTCTAATGGTACTTATAGAGGTCGTAAAGATGCAGGAAAATGGGCAGATGTTAGTTATGATAGTGAATGATAGTGAAGCCTATTGTAAGAACAATTCAGGAATTCATGTATTTAAGATACCAGTAACAGATACATGATCTGGATAATGACCTAAAGAAAGGGCCAAAATCATGTAAGATGAAAATCTCTGGCTCGCTATATTTTTGGTTACTATGTGTCCTTGCGGTGTGCTCCTCTCAGATGGAAGAATGGATTTTCACAGGCTTTGTGAGTGAAGAAACTTGTGCTGTGGAGATGTCATCCGTTGGTCAAAAGTCCAAAAAATGTTGTCAGTTTGATATAATATGGTCAAAGCGTGTCTTGCATGACCTTACTTTGCATTGCAGGTCTCCCCAGGGGAGGCACTAACAGCCCCAACACATTCCTAGATTGTAGTTTGTTATTTTCCCCTATATAGCCACAAGTTTCAACATGTATAAACAATAGTAGTGAGCAATACCACCAGCTCTGTGTCCTCAGAGTGCTTCTGAGCTCTTCCCATAGGAAGTCCAGATCATACTGGAGCTAAAATGATTCACTTGTGTTATGTAACCACAAAGAACACAAATAAATTAAAGACTGCTGCCTGCTCTGTAAAGCTCCTAGAAAGAAAATGGATTTGTGGTCTGATGCTTATTCCCCGAATTTCAGTTAAAGAATGGATTTTTTCCTAGTTTCTTAGGGCTGGGGGAGAGTGAAAAGGGCCTTGCTTAGGTCTCTGTAAGTGCTCCAGGGATGGCTTACCATGGGCCTCCTCTCCAGAGAACTTGCATACAGTGTGGGACAAGCCAGAAGGGGTATGTTGTAATGGGAAGTGAAATGTTTTCCTTTTCTCTCCTCTTCTGTCTTGCTCCTGCTCATCACCACCCCCTGCCCCCAAATCCCGATTGATAAACTAAATGATTAGGTTACTAAAATAGTTAGGATAAGACTGTTCTGCCTGGATAACTAGGCATGCAATAGCTGAAAAATACCACTGTAGGTAGAAATATGATTTCTTAAATTGTGTGTTTACCTTCTATCATATGATCACATATTATTTTGTAATTAATACAATGTATTAAGACACATTTTCTGCAGCTTCCAGTGCCTTCATGTAGCAGAACAGAGCCTTGGAAACAAAACAGAGACTTGTAGATTAAGCTGCACTACAAGCATATACACTACTTTGCCTGGTCATCACTACTGTAAATCTGTATAACTTCAATAAACCCAGTAGATTTCCAGCAGCGGATTTAATCTATATAAATTATCAAATATAAGAATGAATGTTTACTGGTATGCGTAAGTTTGCTATCCAGTTAACTGAGTCAGGATGCTTTTAAGAAAGCAAACCCTGTAGGTTGGTTAAACTGGCTTTGTGCTAGCATTTGTGCTACCTATGAGTAAATGTTTTGACCTTGGAATTGCCTAGGCTGTGTTTTTGTATTTGTACAATATGTAAGGCTTTCAAATCCAAACAGTAATGTCCAAGAAGAGGATCTATATGTAAAAAATGAATGAGAATTAAGCAGTAAGATTCCTAGAAATTGCATGTTATGCTGAGATAACCCAGACCTCGAAGGTGATTCATGAACCAATTGTCAGTGACCCGACAAAAGGGTTATGTCACATGAACACAGTTCTTGGGGTGTGCTGTTGGAATAATTAACTGGCAACTAGAAAAAAATACTGTGTGCAGGACTACATGTAGTTGATCTTTTAAGAAGCATAATTTAATTTTCTATTAAAAATGGTTTAATTGAAAGTCTTAAATTTTGCTTAGGGGAAAAAATGTACACATTTTAGACCAGATTCTTAAAAGTATTCAGATGCTAGAATGACAATGAAAATCTGGCCCTCAGTCCATCTGTTTTTGTGGAAATGCAAAATGTGTAAGTTATGTTCTGTTAATTTTGACATAATTACGTATCCCCCCAAGGAATGAGCTTTAGTAAGTTCCATTTTTGCATATTAATTTCTTAGTTAGAACATTTAATCATAAAGTTGAGAAAAGAGTAACATTTAATCACTATTACAGAAATGGGAGTTTCAGGAAAGGAATAGTGGGGTGTGGGGACACTGATCACCCAGGGAGCCATTCACCTTCGGGTCACTCGTTCCCACCAAGGTCTCCTTGGGAACAACCAAGGGCAGTTCCTGTCTCACGGTGTTTCCTTGCTTACTAGAAATGAACTTGTAGTCTCAGGCAATCACCTTTGCCTCAGCTGCAATCTGGCAGCTTCAGAACGCAGTCAAAAGCCTGGCTGGCTACAGAAATAACAGGGCTAGCTAGAGAAATTAGTATTCCCACCAGGGAGGGAAGCCTCACTGGTGTGAGGGTGACTTGCTCCATTAAACTGCCCTTTCTGCAAACAGCCAGAAGACTCCAGTTCCCACCTTCCACCAGCAATTTTCCCGTGTCAGCTCCTTATTAGGATTTATTTTGTCTAAGATGTCATGATTACAGTCATGGATGTAAAAAAAAACCCAACAACTACACCATTATTTTTGCCCATGGCCTGTGGTATTGCCAGTTAAATGCTGTTCCCTCTTGCCTGTATCCGCTGATCAACAAATGGCCCGTCCTATGCCCACGTTTGCTCAATACCCTGCAGGTTTCTCAGTGTCATCCCTGGTTTCCCACAGAAATGAGATTTCATACCGTTTATGTGTGAACTGGCACCCTATGCCGTTGGCCAAGTCCAACCCATGTGGCTGAAGGGAGCTATCTATCTCAGCTATGCTACCCTCCAACAGGTCTTGCTAAAATAGTTGGCTGGGTTGAGGGGAGAAAGTGTTATGTGTCCTGACTGTGAGAAAGGCTGAAATGTTCACCTAAACAACATACAGAGTCCAAGAAAGAGAGCATGAGAGAGAGCACAAGGAAGAGCGAGAGCATGCATAAGGATACCCCTCTGCTTCCTGCCACTCCTGAAAAGGGTCATATCTAACACACATTTTTTCAGTCGTCAGCATGAATCAACCCAAAGACAGAAATCCAGGGGAAAACAACCTACATTAGTCCTGCAGCTCATCAGCCCTCTGGTGTAATTGCTTCAGTGATGAGCCAGAGACACTATTTGATATGTCTATGTATATTACATGAGTCACACTCTGAGCTAGTTAAGATATAAGAACTTTGCTTGGTATTATTTTATGAATCATACTATTTAGATGTGTTAAATGCTATCAACCACTTTCTGTCATCAAAGGAGCACAATATTATCTTTTGATCTTCAGAAATAACAGATCCAAGGGTAAAAGTATCACAAACGTATTTTTTTAATTACTGAGGCTGAGTAAAGCACACTTCAAGGGCTCTAGAGCTGATAGTGATAGTTGTACGAAGTAGAAAAATTTTAGTTCTATCGTCTTGCTTATATGGGTATGTCACATAAACTCAGATGAGGTCAGTGAAGTTAAGACACACAGAGCAAATGAATATGAGACAGATATCACAGAATCATAGATTCATTTAGGTTGGAAAAGATCCTTAAGATCATCGATGTCATGTAGCAGGTTCTTCAGCCCTCAGAATTAGGTTTGATTCCTTTGCCTCAAGGGAGGAAAAGTAACAATCTGAAAAATTCAAGTTATGAGAAGTATAAAAGTACTTTTCAACTTGTGCCCTTTCTGCTGTACAACTGAAATGAGGTGGCATTCATGTAATTTTAAACTCGTTGCATTTTGAAGTATGGGTGAAATGAACTGAAACATGGAAGTACATTTTCTTCTGTAGCACTCTGGAAAATAAGCTGTTGCAGTCAGTCATTTTCTGGAGGAAAAAAAACCCTGTTATGCTGAGTTTCTTATTTGATGCCTAGCTAGTCTGCTTGTCAGAGTTAATCAAACATTGATTCTTGGACTAATTTTCATTTTACCGTGTGAATGTGTGATAGCAGAGAGAATAGTCTACTGATGAGGCATGCACACTGGCTTGCTCTCTGTCTTCACCTTTGCAAAGCTTGGGAAAGCTTTGAACTCAAGCCACGAGGGAGCTAGAAGGAATTAAGAGACAAGTCCTGTGATCAGAGGCAGCAGATAGAACTGTTATGTGCAGTCTAGACATTTGTCATCTAAGTATTTAATCTGTGAAAAAACCCTATGGCTTGTGTTGCTTTCTGGTGTGGATGCCTTTTGGGGAGCTGTGTGTGGCTAGCAGCCACAGTTTTTCCTCTTTACAGGAAGGAGGATAATGCTTCCTAAGCCACACGAATTCTTGAGATGGAGTTGTTGCACCGGCACAGTACTCTGAGGTCTGGGCACTGCTCTTGGGCTGAAATTGTCAGTGTTGCCCCAGGTCAGGTACATGTGGAGTCACCCAGGTATCAAGCCATTGCTCGTTTCCTATGGGAAGCTAATCTGGGATACTCAGTGCCTGCAGCTTCTCAGTGGGTGTGCAACATGGGCAAAACACTGCTCTTTGTGACATATTCTCCTGCTGTGGGTGATGCCATTTTCCTTTCTACACAACTATCTAAACTCTTTCTGTGCTGAGTCATTACCCCTCTCTCCATCTCTTATTCCCTGGGTTATTGCAGAATCCCATGCAGTCAAATAAACTTTATCATATTTTTCAATATTCCCTTGTCAAGTTATGTCACCTCTTTTTGTCTTCTCTCTCTTCTTCTCTCTTAGGTTCATTCTTAACTTTTTGCACTGGCTTCTTTTTGGTCCCACCAAACAAGCTCATAACTGTCAAGGCAAAAGCTTTCCTCTACAGTTTCTGCCATCTGGAACAGCCTTCTTGTAAATCCCTGCCCCATTGATTGGTCATTTCATTTTTTTTTTTGTCATATGAAATCAAATCCCTTCTCCCATCTCTTTCTCTTGGTTCATCTCTCCCTCCAAGACACTGTAGCTTTTCATGCTTTAACTATTTTTTAACTTTGTATTTGAGGCCTGAACCCCGAGTCTAATATTCAGAAGCCTGGGATTCTGTCCTTCCTCAGTATATTTTGGAAGCAAAAGATGTTAAACCTGAACAAAGTTCTGTTAGGTGGTTTCTGAGAGTATGTTAAAAGAGACAAATTTAAAAATGTTTTAATAAGATGTAAGACCAAATGTTTGTTGTATGCTCCCAAGTGTTTGTTGTATGGGTCACGATAGAGTTTGTTTTAGAAGAAATACATTTTCTCCTTCAGTGAAGACAGTGTTTTCAGAACCTTGTAAAGAATTAGCTAATAACAAAAGTCATCACTACTGGACATTGTCCAATTGGAGGTGAATTGCAAACATTACTAATTAGATGAAAAGCAAAGATGAAATTTCTTCTCATTAAAAAAAATATAAAGAGTTGTCACTCATAAGATTAAAGAGATATCCCTTCTCTAGCTGTCAGAGCTGATTGCCTTTGTAGGTACAGAGGCTCAAATCAAGGGTTCACTCATGTTCCTTCATTGTGAGAAAGATATGAATAAAGTGGCTAGTACTCTCTTTCAGTGCCTGCTAATAATGGTAGGAATGTTCTTCCATTAGGGCATGAGAGATTTAAATCCATAAATAACTTGAGCGAATAGAAATGATTTCCCATCCCTCAAGTGACCAAATTGATTTTTTTATAACTTACAAAGAGGGAAGGTGCCATTAATATTGAACGGGAACATGTCTGAATGGATCTCATGTGATTTCTGCAAGAAAAGGCAGCCCCTCTCTGAAGCCAGAGAATGCCTGCTGTACACTTAAAACACTTTGCAGCCTTTATGTGCTAAGGTTAGTGGTGAGGGCTAAAGCAGCAAAGTCAGTACAGTTGGTAGATTATATAAAATGCATTTATTTTTGTAGGAAAGTCAGGGCCCCACACTGCCAATATTTTAATGAAAGATCACAGATATTTTAACAAAAAAAAAAGTGTTCCGTTCTGTATCACGAAACTAGAAGTTGATGAAATGAAGAATGAGGTGAAATGTCTTAAGCAGAAAGTGCTTTATCACACATTCAAAGGTAATACAGCATGGCTTATTCATCCATCTTTCTGGCTGTATATGAGGATGACAGAAGAGCAGTACCCCAGGGAGCTCGGTTTCATGCCCTCTGTTCTGTTCCATATACACAGGCAAGCTGTAACCTTGAGATGCAGATTTTGGAGGACAGTTTCAAGATCAATTTTTCCAATTCAGCTTCTCTAACTGGAGCCCTAGCTGCTCTTACTTGACTGTCAAGTTTTGTTATATGGGGTCTTGCCAGCCACTGCATTGGTATGAAAGGAGCTTTAAATGAAAGCTGAGGACATGCGCTGTATTTTTATTCTGAAACCATCTGTGTGGAAGGACAGGTAATTAATTCAGCATGAAAATTAAAAAGCATAACTGGAATCTGTTAGAGCAAGTAAACAGACTTGATAGCAGACTGCTGCCTGGGGGGGCTCTGCAGCCTGACTCCTGGCTATGAGACCACCGCCAGTGCAGCGCCTTCGCAGTAAAGTGCTTAGGCACTGCAGATACCTTCTGCTCACATCAGCAGGGAGACCAGCGCAGGATGGAAACCTGCCTGAGAGGCAAGGTCAGTACCCAGACAGTGCCGAACCTGTGGCTTCATCTGCACTACCAGTACCTGAGCTGGTTAGTTAGGACATATCCGAAAGACACAAATTGTGGGCTGCAGCCTACCGCTGAAAATTGCCAAATCCAGACCTGCCAGCATTGGCAAGTCTGAAAGCAGCCGGTGGCCATACTCTGATCAATTCTGTATTACCTGTGACACAGGGCAGCTCAGACCTGCGTGACTCTCCTGGGACTGACGGGTGCCACAGAGCCGTGCCTCCTGGAGGACAAAATTTCAGTTGATTTCTGCTCAGTGTCCTAAAATAGCAGCTTGCTCCCATAAGCAACAGTACTGGCAGCTCTATATCTTTTCATTAATTCATAGCTGAGGTTGGTGAGGACAGCTTCTGCCCCTAGGTCTCCCTCCCTGTAGCCTCAAATCCTTCCATTGCCAGGACTGTTCAGGGCCAACTCCTTCTCAGTCCTTATCAGCCTTCCCACACTGCATGGCAGTCTCTGCTGTAAAATCAGTCTTTTGTTTCTGTGAAGGTGAAGTAAGTCCCAGAAACTAATAAGCAGCTGTGAGTGAATACAGCATAACAACACTGATTCACCTTCATTTGCAGATTGCCATTTGCTATTTTGTTTTTGTTGCTTATTTGAACTACTGTCAGCTCCTCTCCACAAGCAGGCAAAATCCACACACCCCTACTGCTGGTAACGAAGTACAAAACTAGACTAGCTGACAAGGTATTTTCTAACTGAAAGGCTTTTGTGCCAGGCTATTTCTTTAATATGGAGTTGCACAGAGAGTGGCATAGAGACCTAACTATGAGTTTACTACTACTAAATAACTGAAATGCCATATGAAATGTCAGTGGAGATCTTGAAGTAATTATACCCACTAAAAACCTCCAATTAAGATGTTACTTTCCACCAGAGACAATGGGACAAATTCTGTATCCAAGGTAACTCCACAAAGCACTTTAGAGACAGACTGAGTTTGTACTCCAGCAAAAGATAGTGCAATTGATATTATTAATTTCCTTTTATAATAGTAGCCCACTGGGAACCTGGAAAGGGCTTGCCAAAGTTATTTATATGGTAAACTGACGTAAGTTGAATAAAGGCATATTTTACAGGCCAAAACCTGTTACAGAGCATCCACCAACAATTGAGATTTCTTATACTGAACAGCAGCATCACTGCTGAAGCAGGTTTGTTGGATTCTGTCTACCATGCTCCTTGTTGAAACTGAAATCACTGCAGTTAGTTAGACATTTAAAAAATCTGGGCCATAACCTTTTTTATCTTACTGTCACAAGGAAGATGCAAAGGCATAGAAGCTTCAGCCTTCATCTTTAAAGCATGTTCAGGGTGGCAGCATGAAGTGCAGATCCACTGCAGTTTATTTCTGTACAGCACAATCCTTTAATTACTCAATCCTCATTATAGCCAGTCCAGTAAATAAAAGATATATATAACCAGGTGAGAAATATGGAGGAAGGATGGGAGGAATAGCAAATTTAAACCTATACAAAAGTTATACCCACTTAATAAAACTACACAATGGGAGACCTTCCCAAGACACTAGTGAACAGGATATTTTCAGTCTTGCTACAGTGGTTCCTATTCACAAATAATTTTGTCAATGTGATGTCGAGTCACACAGGACTTAGTGTCCATAATTACAGGCAGGGAAGCTCAAGATAGTAAGAGGGGGAAGACGTTGGGTAGTTACAATAAATCCATGGATACGGGCTCTTCTGTTGAGAGTTTCAAACTCTTCTTAGCTACATGCAGAATTTACAGCCTTGCATCCCATTGAGATTTATGGAGATCAATTTTTTTAATTCCCTCTCTGGTGGCCTTCCAGTGTCCTTAAATTTAATTTTAGAGCTCTAAAGCTATGGCCAGTTGTAGCAGGGAGATTCTATTGTGTTTTCTAATACAGGACATTAAAGAACTGAAAGAGCAGTTTATCCTACTGGGCTCAGAAGATAACTGTATTTCTTAGGCCTTTTTTCCCCCTTATGATGTTAAAATGGATCGTAACTGCATGTTAGGGTAAGTGTGGCTGATCTGTAAATGTAACTTGCCCTTGTGATGAAAGGTCTGGGACTGAATAGCAGCACCTCTATAAGGACTAACAGATATGAAAGTCAAACTGACTATCTCAATTAAAGTATTTATAGCAGAAAATGTAAAAACCATACAGGCTTATAAAACCAGTGCTTTCCTCTTCTCTCTTTTGACAATAGTTTCAACCAGAGTCACATTTGATCCTATGAAACTGGTTGTCTGCAATTTTTGAAATGAGTAGTTAATTCTTTCTGTTCTGTCTTTTAACACTCCTTGGTAATATATATACTTCACATTAGAAGAATTATCTGATCTAATTATTTTAGTCCATGCAGCCACTTGCTTCCAAGTGCTTCCCTCACCTTTGAATTAGATAATTGCAAACCCTGATGCTTGATATCCACTAATCACCTACTTGAAGTATTGATCTGCAGCCTTCAAGTCTCCTGGAGATGAGAAATGACCACTTAATGACTTGATTTCTGCAAAGACAGACAACTGGGAAACATGCCATACTGAGAGTTTTATATAGGAAATGGCATTACCAGAGGCTTCACCTGCCTCCCAGCTGTGTCTGAAATGTAAAAAACATTCTCCAGAGCCCCACCGATATATCCTTCTCCTATGGCTGTTGGCTCTGGCTTTTGGATCATCCCCCATTTAACAATTAGCAACACTACAACACTACCTTTTCCCATTCACAGCTTTCAGAAATTTATGCATGAGCAATCAGAACAAAACCCTTGATGTTTTTATTTCCCTTTTATGTTTTTAGAAGAGTTTCATTAATGTGTTGGAATCAGAAACTCCTTTTTTCTGTTCATATATACACCCATGTAAATAAATCAGGGAGAGACAGAAGTTCAATGCATGAGCTGTCTCCCACAGAGATCCAATTAAACCTTGCTGGGTTAGGTTTTATTCTGGGAAAAAAACAGCCTCAGGTTTTCACAGCTGAATCACAAGCATGTACTTTTCATAAAACATATGCATATACTCAGTGCTTTACAACCTAATTGTGCTCTTGGGTTTAAATGATTCACATGTTGCACTGAAGTCTGCATTTTTAGTCATTCTGAAAAAAAAAAAACCAGATTCAGGACAGGCTGGAGAATTAGAAAGGTTATCAAGAACAAATTAGCACCAAAATTCTGCCTTGTGCCATGCATTATTAAACACTAATAAATGCCTTGGAATGTCTCACTGCTTAATTATCTGTTTGGAAAATGAATTATTAGTGAAACAGACATTTTTAGCTTTAACTAAGTGGGAGACCTTGTGTTATGAAGACCTCTGTGTTGAGTCAACCAAGAGAGTGTTTTTGCCAGTAGTTCAAATGTAAGTACCTACCTTTCCAATTACCTAATAATTTGCTTCTGCTTTATAGTCA
Source organism: Oceanodroma leucorhoa (assembly GCA_030449065.1). Classification (NCBI taxonomy): domain Eukaryota; kingdom Metazoa; phylum Chordata; class Aves; order Procellariiformes; genus Oceanodroma; species Oceanodroma leucorhoa. The sequence goes on along the minus strand of JASVER010000031.1, from coordinate 3,818,438 downwards.
CCCCTGGGTGCAGGACATTATCACAGGGTAGAGACAGAAAACTTGGTGCGCTGGCAGTTTTTAAATAAACGCCTTTGATTTCTTCCCTCGCAGCCCAGCTTTCTCTTTCCACACTCACCGGTTCAGAGGAATACGGGAATTCTCCAGACCTGATGTGTGTGATAAAAAGATAAGGAACGAAAAAATTGACATGCTATGACTGCTGTACTAAATTGAAGCAGTGGTCTCACTGTCCCAATGGCTTTTCTTTCACAGAAATCAAGCTTTGATGGAAGAGGCCTGAACACAGTGGTGGAGAATTAGTGGTCTAGAATTAGCTTGTGTAACTTCTACCCACTCTTTTCCCTCTACCAACTTGCACCGTAGTTATTGTGGACCCCAACAAAAGTTTGAGGTTTAGGTTAAACCGTTGTAATTAAACACACTTAATGCAGTTGTGGGGTTCCCAGTACCTACATCCTATCCAATTGTCTATCGTTTTTGTAAGATGCTACATTCTTTCCTCAGTTATATTTGTGGCAATACATTTTGTGGTTAATCGTATGTTTAAAAAATATTTCTTCTGCCTTTGAGTTTCACAGACGCTCCCTTGAGAGAAGGTAAATAGGAGAACCTAATTTGCTTCTTTATATTGCATGTTCTTTTATGTGCCAAACCCCTTTCTTAGGTTCCTCCTTTAAGTTAATAGTATTTCTTTACTCACTCTTCACTCTAAAAACCTTTCATCATCATTGCTAGTCTCTGAACATGTTCTAATGTCTGCCAGGCCCTTTTTTCAGGTTAGGGCTGTGAGAAGTGCAGATGATGGCTAGATTGTACAATGGGATTATGGAAGGATAATGAGAAGCAATGAGAGCAGGGGGACAAGACACTCTGCAGTAACAAAGGGAAGAGTAAAAGGGAGTGAAAGGGCATGAGTGAAAGGATAAAACACGATACAGGTCAGAAAAATAATGGGGCAAGTAAATCATTAGCTACTATGTGAAAACAGTACCCAGGGATACCAAGTGACTGTCTGTAGGAGGCAATAATGCCATGTCAACAGCCTCCCCGCACCCTCTCAGGGGCTCACAGGGCAAGGTTTAAATAATTTCCTGCTGGGAGTGATTCCCCATTTCGCCTTTGGGGAAAGTATTGGGCAAATGGTCACAAGGGGTCCCAACCAAACCTCTGCCAGGTGGTAAATTAAACAACAAGAACTGGCATTAGGGGACACAGTGTTGGTGTGTATTGGGGGGGTTATACTCTGAAGTTGACAAGGACAGGTTGTATTGCAGTAATTTCTTCATTCTAACTGAAATGCCTTTACTTCATTTTGTTATGCCAGTGTTGTTAAACTAATATGTGTATCCATTTCACTGGTTGGTGTGGTGTCCTGGGCAGGAGGTGGTGCACCGTTCTTCTGGCCAAGAGTTTTATACCAACAGATCTCTTACAGCAGACTGCTGGGTGCTGCCACAGCCAAAGCCAAGCACAAATGGCAGTGAGAGGTAATCAGGAGAAAGCTTTGTAGTTGTCAAGTCTATCATTAATATGTTGGATGTAGTCTCTACAGAGAACTGACAAAAAAGAGGGCATTCCACAGAAAATGTATAGTGAAGTTGTTGAGGTCCTTACCACAAGATCACGTAAAATCTAAAAGTTTACAGAGGTTCGAGAGGAATGACAAAAAGTTCAAGGAAGAGAAATCCACAGAGATTTTTTAGATATATAGAAACTTTCTCTGCTTGAGGAAGAACTTGTGCCACAAAAGCCTGGAAGCTGAAGACTCTTAGTGGGAATATTATGTATGTTTGCCCTGTTCTTAAATTCTTTTGGTGGTGAGATGGTATGACATGGTACATTAGCTAATATATTCTGAAATGAGCTGAAAATTTGAATTTATTATGATGTACATACAAAGGATACTTCTTGTGATATCAAAATGGATATATGATCACCAAAACCACCAGAAATGCCAAAGGGCAATTATTTCTTGCAAAACAACCAATCCCTATCTTATCTTTATGTTCAAGTTTTAGGAGACACCTACACATTTTCAAGACAAGAGGCTGGAATCAAAGGGGAAAACTCTAATAGATGAAGGGCATGGACTCAGAAGAAATAGTAGTTTTACAGCACAGTAATTTTGCCACATCCCTTCTCATGCTAAATCATTGTTATTCTACAGAAGGAAATGACTTGCCTCTTTTGCTGTTTCACAAATGTTAGTGATTTTATCACCTCTCCTCCTGCTAACATTCTCCTGTACTCAACAGACAGCAGGCACCCTATTTACTTGAATTGTCTGCACACAAACATAATAGTTAAAACCAGTACTATTGCTCCCAAACTGTTATTAATGTAAAGTCTGCTGTTCCTGCTGCAGACCTGAGGAAGGGTTTGTGTGCCTGAAAACTTGTCAGTTGTTCCACCCAAATTAGTTCTAAAGGAAAAAAATTGTCCCTCTCTAAAAGCTTTGCACCAATTAAAAAATACAAAACTTGGAAAAAATACGAAGGAGGGAGGAAACACAAGCCCAAAGAAAAGAGGACAGAATACACAAATCATTACACAGTGGATGTGTTGGGTCCCTGTTAGTCTAATAGAACAAAGTTAAAGACCAGTGAGAATGAGACAGATGACTTCATCCTGAGGACTGCCAGGGATTAGATATTGTCTCCAAAACTCCCCAGACCACACTGGGGTTTAGGGGTTGATATTGTCAAATGACAGGGAAAAAGGGAACAACTCTCCCCTTTGAACACTCTTCAGTATTTCCATCACAAAACAGGCAGTGTGGAGCAGTCCAAATTAAGGGAGAAGCAGTATCACAGCTTCCTGCTAGAAATTACAGGATTTCTGAGCCAGGGCTACTTGTGTCAAATTGCCACAATCCTGGCGTGTACTATCTCTTTAAATGCCAGTTTTTTGAACTGTTGTTGGGGAATGTGGCCACATACTGCCAAATTCTGTCATCTCTACGAACAGGATAATCCACATGCACTTGGGACTCTGCAGGCAGATGGATTGGACTTTCAGGTTGCTGATGCTCTGGTCATGTAGCTGGCAAAGAAAGAAGAGGAACAGAAGGGTGAAAGTGGTCATTTCTGGGTATTTATTCAGAGCAAGCTCTCTCAAGAAAAGGAGACTTTCTGAACCATATGAACTGCAGAAGACATGCAAATTTTTCCCAAATTATTCAAGCAGGAAGATGATCTGAAGGGAGGAAATTTTCTTCCACAGCAACTTCCCTCTATGGATATCTGATTCTAAGCTCAGTCAGCTAGTCTGTAATTAGTAGTGCCAACTGGAGATGCTGGGTAATGAAGCAGCCAAACGATGAAGGCCATGGCCATGCAGATCTCACTGCTGGACTTCAGAAGAATAGTGAATGGTTCTGCTGGTTGTGGAGAGATGCTGTGTGACAGCACACTGAGACGTAGCACTGGCACTTTACTGTCTCTGCCCAAGGATGGGACTTCCTTCATCTAATTTTTTGCTGTCTAAAGGGTCTCTAGTTTAAACTCTTTTCCTACAGTCCCTAGAAAGAGATGTACCTTTGCAGACTGATTCACTCTTTATTTGTTTTATATATCTTTCTTAGGATAGGCTGACATCCTCTGCAAGTGCCCACCTATCTCTTTGGCTATAGAGGAAGGGAGCCCAGACAGCTGACCTAGACCAGAGAGTAGGCATTAAAAAAGGTAAAACCTCCTCAGTCTCTTGGCAACCAATGATCGAAATGCTCTTTTCTCACAACTTTAGGATGTTTTGTCCATCTTTTTTTCTCTCTCTGGAGTGTTTTGTGAGAAGGACAGGTACTTTCGAAGTCATTTCCCCATTGCTAAAAGTTTTCTATAGCAGAAGTTGGAGTTTGGGTGGCTGGCAGCCTGCAAAAGGCAGCAGGCAGGGAGGTAAAAAGAGAATTTTTTGTCTTTGTAGCCTGTCCCCCGAGTTGGAGGGTAGGTCTGAAGCAGAGGAACTTTGAGGAGAGCTGACCTAAGTTGTTTTGAAGGAAAACACGCATGAGAAGTTGTCTTAAATTTATTGAAAAAGGCAAGGTCAATGTTTTGCAGAAACCTTTATAGTGGTAACTCATGGACTTTCTTCTGTGGTTTAAAAATAACTGAGTATGGTGCATATCACTGCATCCTGGTGTGGAAAAATCAAATTAAATGACAGGACCATGTAAGAAAAGGAAACTGATAAAAATAGGACAAAGCAGAGAATTAGGATATTTGTGTAAAACAAGAAAAGAAATAAGTGAATGTTTCCAGGTGAATTGCTTTAACTACTTTGAAAATATAAGATCTTCCCAACATAACAATCTCTGTTTGTATGTGAGTATCTGCAGTAAGGGAAAGGGTCTCGTGTAATAGTCTGTAACATACTTCTCTCTGCAGAGGATATTGTACACAGACAAGAAGTTGATAGACTTACTTGTCCCCTAAAAATTATGAAGGGAAACATCCAAATTTTATCTCAGGTTCTGCAAAGTGAGGCTCCAGCCCCCCTGCTCTCGTTACATCCAAGTGTATCTAGTGCTGTGGATCTGCACCCTCCTCCTCTTCTGTAACAAGCCTTTAACAAGTGATGTTTGTTATTAGTAACATGTAAATTTGCTAGAGCAGCACCGCTTGCATGACAGTAACTGAGTACCCACTAGTGGTTTTATTATCCACCAACTATGCTATGGCTTGTAGTTTGTCTTCACATATTTTGCTGAGCTGAAACACAGCATACAGAAAAAAAAGGAAAAGGATGTCATTCTAACTTACACAAATATATCTAATTATGTTCTGAGCCATTAGCACTAAATGAATTGCTGTTTCTGCTGGGAGCTGAAAGCCAGCAAGTAGCTGTAGCTATGCCTACTCCATCAGGCAGTGGAAATTTGTGCGGAAATCGGCAGCTGTCTTCGATGATGCTCATAATGTGTTAATGGGTAAAACAGCCTCTTCATGGTGGATGTTGCTGTTAAGTATTTTAATACAGGAAAATACTTAAAAAACCAGTTTAGCCATTTTCATCATCAACTGAAAGGACTCATGAGGGCTTCTGAGATTATCACATTAATCACGTGTCCTATTGCTTTTACCTTTAGATTAGTATCCGTATTACTAGTGAAACCTGCAACTTCTTGAACATTCTCTCTGTACTGCTTGGCCTAGCCCAGAATTACTGTAGATGAGCTAAGAAGAATTTAATTTATGCTGAAATTTTTCAACTCACTGATGTGTTTTGTTCTCACTCAGCATTTTTTTAACATTTTATCTCAAAGCTTGTGATACTAAGTGGTCTTTTCAAAACCCCTAGGACTTGAACTCATGTAGAACTATTAAAATCTCTCCAGTTATTTTACAAAGACAAATCAAGACTTTGTATAACCTTATGTTTCTAATCCTGCAGAAATAAGCACATTTCAATTCTTGACAATATACTCTTGTCTACTCTGTTATCTATATGTCTATGAGTTTGCTTGTTCCAGTCCTACCACAAAAAAATCAAATCTGCTTAAGCTTTTAGTCAACTGCTCATGTTTTATAAGAAGGGGAATAGAATTTAAAAACATAACATTTTTTTAGTTGTTGTTTGGAATTTTAGGACTACTATATGCAAGACAGTACAGGACACAAACATATTGGCAGCCACTGCTTCAAATTAATTAATGCAAAAATAACCAAGATATGGTTCAGTGCACAAGAGGGGAAAGGGATAATTCAGAATATCACCCAATATATATTATTCAGTTATTTAATTTACTATGTTTCTTATGCTATCATGCAGGAGCTATCTGCAATTAATGGAATACATGAAACAGTTTCACATCCCAAGTCTGTAAGACTTTTTCTTTTCTCCATTCTAGTAAATGAGAAATTTGCCACTGATACCACTGCATTATAGCTAAGATTTTCTAAGACCTAGAACATGGCTTAGTCCCTGTGTGCAAGAGAAGGCCTAATGGAAAGGCAGAAGTTATTCATGGTACTAGCATGAAGATGGTTGGATGGGCTTTCTACTGATCAGGTCAGGGATCTTCTTCCCAGCTGAAGATAGTGGTATCAGAAGCATCAGGAGCAGACCTTAGAGATTTAAGCCAAAGGAACCCACAGAGAAACCTGGGGTCCTTTGGTAGAACAAGCACATCATTTTCTGAGTGTTCAACCCTGGAACAGAAGCTGCTTTAGAGAAGAAAAAAGGGTAGAATTCACCTCATGAAAGCTGTGCTGTTAAAAGATTGTGCATCTGGACCACCCTCCCTAGAATAAGCTCACTAGATGTCTACAGAGAGAAATTCATTTCGCCACCCTCTACAGGTTCCCAACTATCTCTCCAGTGTGTGTGTCTAGGGATTGACTCCCCTAAATCCAACTTTAAGGGATAAAATGAGGTGAGGCACTCATTTTATATAATATTCTCCGCATTACCCTGGAATATTAATGAAATATTCAATTTAACAGGTCACACTTCAAGTCTGAATGCTTTGGGAATGCCCCAGAGTCCTTGGAGTTGACTCAATTCATCCTCCATCCTTGACTGTCTCCTCTGCCTGCCATGCATAACCATCAGTACTGCCTGTGCTCAGTGTGTGTTTCTACAAAATGAGAACAACGATCCTGTAAAGTGCTTGGAGGACTGAAGAAAAGTGCTGAATTTTAACATACACGAGGTTATTATGACCATCTTTTGAAAAGTCAGTTTAAATCAAAGGAATTGCCAGATGAAAATGAAAGAAGAAAATGACTGGATATTTCAATTACATACATGACCAACAGAAGGGAAACTTTCATACGCTGGATTAAAAAATTTCATCTGCAATATGAACAGCTAGTTCCAATTTCAAAGGACACTGCAAAGATGTTGGATTAATTTCCCACTCCAGCTGACGTCAGTAGCAATTTTATTAGGTAGAGGCTTTTGGATGCTATCTTGATCCCTGATAATTTGTAATAATGATAAATTTATAGTGCTTAGACATTGGCTACAATTTCACAGAAAACAGAGCACTTCACCTTATTTTGCATGCCACGAGGTGGTTTCTGGTTGAGGTCACTTGCTCTTTCTTCCCTCTCCTGTTATGCAGTACTGCAGTCCTTGGTAGTTTATGCAGAATCAACTCATCACTGATCCTTCCAAACTCATCCCCATAAATAAGTACTTCATCAGCATCTCCTGCAGTTGCTGCTTTCAACAAGGGAGGAGACCTCTGCTCTTCACTCAGAGTAACTCACTATGTCATACCAAGGCTGACCTAGGTTTTGCCTCATCTGGGATGACTGATGTGTTAAATATTTATAAAACACTGACCATACTGAGTCATCTGCTGTCGGTACTTGAGTGTTTTCCTTTTTTTTCAGTGAAACTGTGCAGCAATTACTTGCTCTGTTTCTAAGTGCAATGCAATGCACCTAGAGGGTCTAGATTTCAGCTGTGTACATAAAGGCAGCTCTGCAGAAGTCGGAGCTCTGCTGGTTGACCCCCACCTAATGATGCAGTCCTCTGTGCCTCCACCAGCAAAGATGTTCGTGGAGAATTTGCTTGTTGGAGTTGGTTTAAGCTTTAGATTTGTTTGGAAGGACTTGGTAATGACTGTTAAAAGACCAGGCTGTGAACATGGTAGCTAACAGAAGTACTTGCCTACAGAACATTTTCTTCTATCAATATATTCCATTAGGTGTTTTTTAAAAAAATCATCACATCTCAGAAAGACATCTGAGTCCCACACCAAGGTGTGGGCCACCATTCCTGGTGTTTGCTAAGTAATTTCTTCCTAAGCTGCCTCAGGGCTTTGCTGACTGATAAGCTCATTGTTACGTGTTATTGTAAAACTATTGCTGTTTAACTCACTGCCTCATAAAGCAACGTGCTTTGCTTTGGGCAGTGCCAGTGAACTTCAAAAAGTAAACAAAAAGTTGAACCAAGCACCAAACTATATGCTGAGGTGGGAAAAAGAAAGGATGCAAATGTCACAGTATGGATATTCGGGGGCACAACCTGTGTATAAATGAGTATAAATTAATAGTTACAAATTCTGGAACATTTCTTGTTTCCTCTGGGACCCTTGAGGATACCATCACATTTTTAATAGAACACACATTTGGCAATGCCACTACATTGTTACACTGACCAAATGCCTGAGGTTCACAGGAATCATGTTTTTTCTCACAGAGTCAAGTTCTCAGGTACAACTTCAGGTCACCTCTTGGGCTTTGCCCCCAGAGAATGGAGGATGTATGACTGACTGCAAGCATCCCCACACGGGCTTTCCTCTACCAACCACCTTCTGGTGGCCCAGACATGGTGGCACAGCCTGTAGAGCTGGCTCAGACTGTTGCACGCATCCAACACAGCAGGGCTTTCCCTAGAGTAGTCCACATTGGTACATCCACCCCCATTGGTGTCCTCTGAGCTGTCTTTGCAGCTATATCCTTCATAGTATGTAGTCCTCCTGCTGGGACTGGGGGCACCGTGCCCTGCCTCCCGTTGCCATTCACCAACTCGTATACACTCTCAGCTGCATCTCACTTCTGCCCTCTTAGGAAATGTCCCTCCCTTCTGAAGGGAACAGAAGGCCCAATATGCAGACCGGACCCACTTCTTAGGGAAGTCTGCTGCCGTCCTGGGGCCCGGGTTAAAGATGTGAAGAGAAAGCTTCCTACCCTGGCACGGCCCTCAGATTACTATCCATTACTGATTTTTCAGGTAGACAGTGATGAAGTTGCAACAAGAAGTCCAAGGGCAATCAAGAGAGACTTCAGGGCCTTGGGATGACTGGTTAAGGGATCAGGTTCACAAGTAGTGTTCTCCTCTATCCTTCCAGTTGCAGGGAATGATGAGGGAAGAAACAGGAAGAGCCAGCAGATCAATACCTGGCTCCGAGCCTGGTGTCACCAGCAGAATTTTGGGTTTTTTGATCATGGGTCAGTCTACATGACACCAGGCCTGCTGGCGACAGAGGGGGTACACCTGTCTCAAAGGGGGAAAAGGATCTTTGCACGGGAGTTAGCAGGGCTCATTGAAAGACCTTTAAACTACATTTGAAGGGGGAAAGGAATAAAACCAGGCTCACTAGAGATAAGCCTGGGGGTGGCATGCCAATATTTGAGGGACAGTGTGCTAGTGAGGTCCTTCAGTCTGCCATCTCAGTGGAGGTAGCGGATGGAGATCCATGTGGCAAGGGCTATGGGTGTGTTAGAAACCATGGAAGTGCCTGAGAATGGTCACGTAGGACTTCTTCCCTAAAAAAGGTGGCCGGATAAATAGCCCAACTGAAGTGCATCTACACCAATGCACACAGCATGGGCAACAAACAGGAGGAGCTGAAAGCCATTGTGCAGCAGGAAAACTATAATATAGTTGCAATCACGGAAACATGGTGGGATGACTCGTGCAACTGGAGTGCTGCAAAGGATGGTTATAAACTCTTCAGAAGGGATAGGCAAGGAAGGAGAGGCTGTGGGGTAGCCCTGTATGTTAGGGAGTCAAGTTTGATTGTCAAGAGCTTAATGATGGTGACAATATGGTTGAGTGCAGATAATCATGGTGGGGGTCTGTTATAGACCACCCAACAAGGATGAAGAGGCAGACAAAATATTCTATAAGTAGCTGGGAGAAGTCTCACAATCACTTGTTCTTGTGGTGGACTTCAACTTGCCAGATGTCTGCTGGAAATACAATACAGTGGAAAGGAAACAGTCTAGGAGGTTCCAGGAGTGTGTGGAAGATGATAGCTTCCTGACACAGCTGGTGAGTGAGCCAGCTAGGGAAGGCACCGCGCTGGACCTGTTGTTTGCAAACAGAGAAAGACTTGTGGGTGATGTGACAGTTGGAGGCCATCTTGGGCATAGCAATCACAAAATGATGGAGTTTCGATTCCTGGAGAAGTAAGGAGGGGGGTCAGCAGAACTGCTACCTTGGACTTCCGGAGGGCAGACTTTGGCCTTTTTAGGAGCCTGATTTTCAGAGTCCCTTGGGAGGCGGTCCTGAAGGGCAAAGGAGTCCAGGAAGGCTGGACATTCTTCAAGAAGGAAATCTTAAAGGTGCAGGAGCAGCCTGTCCCCATGTGCCAAAAGATGAGCCGTTGGGTAAGAAGACCGGCCTGGCTGAACAGAGCTTTGGCTAGAACTCAGGAAAAAATGGAAAGTTTACGACCTTTGGAAGATAGGGCAGGCAACTCAGGAGGACTACAATGATGTTGTGAGGTTATGCAGAGAGACAATTAGAAGGGCCAAAGCCCAGCTAGAACTTAATCTGGCTACTGCCATAAAAGACAATAAAAAAAGTTTCTATAAATACATCAGCAACAAAAGGAGGGCTAAGGAGAATCTCCATCCTTTATTGGATAGTGGCAAAGGATGAGGAAAAGGCTGAGGTACTTAATGCCTTCTTTACCTCAGTCTTTAATAGCAAGACCAGTTGTTCTCTGGGTACCCAGCCCCCTGAGCTGGAAGACAGGGATGGGGAGCAGAATGAAGCCCCCATAATCCAAGGGGAAATGGTTAGTGACCTGCTACACCACTTAGACACACACAGGTCTATGGGGCTGGATGGGATCCACCCAAGGGTACTGAGGGAGCTGGTGGAAGTGCTCACCAAGCTACTTTCCATCATTTACTAGCAGTCCTGGCTAACAGGGGAGGTCCCAGTGGACTGGAGGTTAGCAAATGTGATGCCCATCTACAAGAAGGGCCAGAAGGAAGATCCGGGGAACTACAGACCTGTCAGTCTAACCTTGGTGCTGGGGAAGGTTATGGAGCAGATCACCTTGTATGCCATCATGCGGCACATACAGGACAACCAGGTGATCAGGCCCAGTCAGCATGGGTTTATGAAAGACAGGTCCCACTTGACTAGCTTGATCTCCTTCTATGACAAGGTGACCTGCCTAGTGGATGAGGGCAAGGCTGTGGATGTGGTCTGCCTGGACTTTAGTAAAGCCTTTGACACCATTTCCCACAGCATTCTCATGGAGAAACTGGCTGCTCATGGCTTGGATGGGTGTACTCTTCGCTGGGTAAAAAACTGGCTGGATGGACGGGCCCAAAGAGTTCTGGTGAACGGAGTTAAATCCGGTTGGTGGCCGGTCACAAGTGGTGTTTCCCAGGGCTCATTACTGGGGCCAGTTCTGTTTAGTATCTTTATTAATGATCTGGAGGAGGGGATCGAGTGCATCCTCAGTAAGTTTGCAGACAACACCAAATTGGGTGGGAGTATTGATCTGCCTGAGGGTAGGAAGGCTTTACAGAGGGATCTGGACAGGTTGGATTGATGGGCCAAGGCCAATTGTATGAGGTTCAACAAGGCCAAGTGCCGGGTTCTGCACTTCGGTCACGACAAGCCCAGGCAACGCTACAGGCTTGGGGAAGAGTGGCTGGAAAGTTGCCTGATGGAAAAGGACCTGGGGGTGTTGGTTGACAGCCAGCTGAACATGAGCCGGCAGTGTGCCCAGGTGGCCAAGAAGGCCAACGGCATCCTGGCCTGTATCAGGAATAGTGTGGCCAGCAGGAGTAGGGAGGTGATTGTCCCCCTGTACTCAGCACTGGTGAGGCTGCACCTCGAATACTGTGTTCAGTTTTGGGCCCCTCACTACAAGAAGGACATTGAGGTGCTGGAGTGTGTCCAGAGAAGGGCAATGAAGCTGGTGAAGGGTCTGGAGCACAGGTCTTATGAGGAGCGGCTGAGGGAGCTGGGGTTGTTTAGTCTAGAGAAAAGGAGGCTGAGGGGAGACCTTATTGCTCCCTACAACTACCTGAAAGGAGGTTGTAGTGAGGTGGGTGTTGGTCTCTTGTCCCAAGTTACAAGCGATAGGACAAGAGGAAATGGCCTCAAGTTGCGCCAGGGGAGGTTTAGATTGGATATTAGGAAAAATTTCTTCACCGAAAGGGTAGTCAAGCATTGGAATAGGCTGCCCAGGGAAATGGTTGAGTCACCATCACTGGAGGTATTTAAAAGATGTGTAGATGTGGTGCTTAGAGACATGGTTTAGTGGTGGACTTGGCAGTGCTAGGTTAACATTTGGACTTGATGATCTTAAAGGTCTTTTCCAACCTAAATGTTTCTATGATTCTATGAGACAGCTTCTGAAATGGCCCCTTGTCAGAAACCTTTGTTATGTTGGATGATACTTAAATATCAGATGCTAATATTATTATTTTTGATTGTTTATGAACATTGCTAATTTTAATGATCATTTACATTGTGGTCCCCATTGTTAAAGGTGAATTCAGTTCCAGGTTGCTGTTGACTGGGATGGAGGAGGAGCAGGACCAGTAATAGCCATTTGAATAGTCCCTGGTGATTTTCAGAGTGTTCTTTACTGGGATGTGCTCTGGCCAAATCCGATACTACAAGGAAAGCTCCCAGCTCCTACCAAACCCTGCAGGATCTGAGGAAATTGAGCACTTACAGGACCAGGCTGTTTGGCATCGTTCTTGCTGAGCAGATCATCTTCTCTAGTTTGCAAATCCCTGAATCCCTCCTCAGCCCACGGACGGGAGCAGACAAAGCAGCATCAACCAAAAGACTGACAGCTGTGATTCATATTGAAGTGTTTCCTGCTAGGGCGGATTGTAAGCATTGAAAAAATGCAGGTGGCCTCTTCAGACAAAAAGGCTATTTCTTCTTTTTTTTTACAGTTCTGATAGGTCCTTCCTGTGAAGGGCACAGTTATTCTTGTCTCTCTTTGTTCATTAGGCTTGTTGGAGATTTATCTCTAATCTGAGATAAAAAGCCCTGTAATAAGAATGAGTATGCCAAAGAAGGTATACCCATTTGTCATAGATGTTACTGCTTTCTCTATTGCTGATCGATGCAAGAACCTAGGATGGAACATGACTCTCCAGTTTAATTTTGCCTGTTTATTAAAGATTAGAAATACTTGTGGATCATCCTCTTTGGATCTGCTTTGGGAGGTGATTTGGACTGCAATGGGATTTGTGTGTGTGGAGTTACACACACCTGCTTACACATCAGCCTGGTTGCACACCAGAATCACTGTGGCTTAGGGTTTAGGTAAGATTTATGTCTATTTTTCTCTAAGGGATTTGAGATTGCAAAGCAGTTGAATGGAAGCGGTCTGCTGTGAAAACTAAAGCCAGGCAAGTGCACCATGTACACAGAACAAGCTTTTGTGCTGTACAGTCTGATCCCTTTTATTTGCACCAAGAGCTTCTCAGTACAGTAAAGATTAGTAGATGGTATTGTCAAAGAGCGTGCATCAGCTCAGGGCCCCGTATGCCAGTACATCTCACTCGTGGTGCCTAGCTGCTCATAATACAAGCAATTGCCAGCTCTGTAGATGGTGCTTGGAGTACCCGTTGTCTGTTGTATCCCACACAAGTGTTAAACTCTAAAACCTCTTCATTTCTATGTGAATTATATTAACTGTTTTTTGAGGGGAGAGAAAAAAAAAAGCCTGAAAAAACAGAAACTCTATTATGATCACTTCGATCGAGCACCACAGGAACAACCAGCAGTTCAAATCTCTGCCCTTTGAACTGCAAAAGGAATTTTATTCACTGATGTGGACGAGACGCTAAAGGGGGAATGCAGGAGGAATGCAGGGTATACTTTGGCAGCGTGCTACATTGCTGTTAGTAGGGAGTACAAAGATGATGAGGATGACAAATTGTGGTTTTCTGGAAGGGGACTGCACAGGGTGCAGAGCCAGGATCACAGAAAGGATGGTTGGGAACATGGGTCTGGTGTAATCCTTCTGAAAGGCACCTGCATTAGTAATCAGGATTTGAGTCACCTGTATCAGAGATTCCCAGCCTGTTCCCAACTCTACCGCAAGTGACAGCTCATCTCTCTGCGTTTATTGGTCTGTAAAGTGAGGCAGTGATACCTGACTATCCTCTAAGGCTAGGAGACAGCATCTTAACAAAAAGTTCTGTGGAGTACTTTTTGATAAATAATAAGAAATAAGGGGATAGAAATTCTGAAGTTATCAATCAGCTTGATCTTAGACAAATACATTTTCCTTGAGCAGAAAGGGAAAAATCACTGTCTAACTTACACTGTCTGAATGGGATTCCAGAGGGCTACCTGAGGCGAAGGTTAACCTTCCCATGTAGTAATAATGTACTGCAGCTTTGCACAAATGAATAACTTCCTACATTTGTAACATATAAGGACAAGGAGTTTTACATCATTGGGTCTGACTAATTTCACAAGCCACTGCGTTTCATGCAGTCACCCATGTAAGAAGATACCTTGTTTGACTAAAACATGTCTTTCAGAATGGTTAATAAGGCTGAAATTGAAAACACCAAGAAGTGGAGGATCTTGTTCCTCTCTTGTTTATCCGTTTTAATGGGAAATCCTCCATACTTTTAAACGTGTGTATAATTTCTCATTGAAATGTGTATAGCTTCAGCTTCCAAATATGTCTCTAAACTCTTGCAAATATGCCTTTCTCCACTAGATTTAAAGCTTCTTGAGTCTCCAGATTTTTCTACCTGTAAACATACTTAGGCACAGGCAGCAAGCTACCAGTCACTCTACCTGTGATATATTAAACAGTCTGACCCTGTCAAGTTTCTCACTGTAAAACATTTTCTCTGGTCCTCAAAGGTCTTACAAAAAGCCTACATTTAACATACATGTATAGTTAGCTCTATTGTCCCGATTTCTCAGCCAAACCCTATTTTCCCCTTTAAGGAGGTTGCAAAGCAGGTTTTCTGTAAATCCATGCTGAAAAATGCGGGACAGAGAACAGAGATTTCTTTTGACACCTGTTGGTGGACAGGGAAAAAATGCTCTGGGCTGCTTGAAAACTCCCAGCAACAGAGTGTCAAAAAGTGAGGAAAGATTGTGTTTGTTTTTGTAGATAATGGGCCTCATTTGCTTTTAAGCATGCACATGAAAATTTTCATTTACTATATATTTTTTTAACATTTTGGTAGTGATCTGCTATTGCCCTTTTCAAGCAAAGAAGGAAAAAGGGATAAGAGGTTCTCTGACAAAAAATGTGGTCTGAACAGGGGTGTCTGAACAAGAATGAAGAGTCTCCCCCTCTGATGGTCTGTGGATGCTATTAGCAGGGCTCTCAGATAGTACAAAAAATTTAAAAAGAAAAAAGTTTCAGGAATTGGCATTATCTAATTTTGCAAACTGTAATGGTGTATTTTTTGAAAACACTTAGAGCTGAAGCCTTACTTAGAGGCTGCAGATTGTGGTTTGGTAATTGTCCTCAGAATGACAGAACACTCCCTTTTGGTAATTAAAGAAAATTATTATAACATTACCAAAACTTTAAATATTTCATGGTGAAAAACAAATCTTAGTAAAAACATGTACTCTCTCAAAGTATCCCAAACAAATAATAAAATGTTTTCCCTTGATGAAGATGTAAGCTATTTTAAGGCAGGAACCAGGGAACCTTCCTAGCTGGTTAGACATCTACAGTGTAGTTGTCTACACCTGAGCTTGATAGCTTTGGCTTCCCTTGGGGCAGCAGGGAAAAGGGCGCTTACAGGATGTTTCATGGGTCGTGTTTTTAGCCCCACGAATCCTACCCTGATCTCCCTCTTCTCCACAATATGCACAGCTTGAACTACACAATTCCCTTCCTCTTCCTCTAAATCCTCACTAAACTGATCTTGCACACAATTTGTCTCTACATGATGGTAGTTCTGGCTCATAAAGATTTCTAGCTCATAGATCTCTATGCCCTTGACTATTACTAACACACGCATTCAGTGATCTGGCAGGAATAGAGACAGTTGCTTTCCTAAGCTGCAGGGACACTTAGGGTGCTGGGGAGTGAGTCACCTTGCCACCATCCAAATTCCTTTTTGCATTAGTTGTCAGTCCAGGCTCTCTGGGTTCAGCCTAGCAGATTCACAACACAAAGATAATCTTCAACATTTTGCATGATAGCTTACATGCAGTACCTGTCAGAAGAGACAGTCTTTTTATGATGGTATCTGGCTTGAGCAATTTTCACCCCTTAGCACAGAGGAGTTGCTTGCAACATTCAACTATGTCAGTTCATGCACTTTTAGGGATTTACAAAGAACATGTGAATTTCTGCAGCTTCAGAAAGAGATTTTGTGAAAGCTCCTATGGTTGTCCAAGTTGAAATAGTCTGTTTGTGAAAAAAATGCATTTCCTTTCCATGAATTTTGCTTACCTGCAAAGGCATTAACAAAGTCACACTTTAAAAAGAGGTGGTAGTTGATCAGTGCTCTCCTTTGCCAATCCCCATGGCCACGTTGTTACCTTATTAGTATTGCAGAACCTGTTATCTCTGCTAAACCCAAGAGTACCTGCTAATTGTGGTTATTCCTGTGGTTATTCCTGTGGGTTATTCCTGTGCATGCAAATAATGTCTGCCTTCCTCTGACTTGATTGCTGAAGTTTGATTTTCTCACAGTGATTTTTTACTAGCTTGAAGCAGAGGGGTCTGCACATAATATAAATAATATTGTCCTACAGGTTAACTCTGTAATTACTTCCCCCCCCTCCCCCCCCCTTTTTAAACCAAGAATTCTACAAGGTCTGATTTGGTGCAGGAAGGTATAGAAACCACAAAGACATCGTGACACCTGTTGGACACCTGAACCATTGGTTTTGGTAAAAAAAGGCTTATAGTGGGTTTTTTTGGTACATCTCTCAGCATCTTTTCTTGATGTCCTCTAGTAAACATCAAACGTTGCACCAGTCCTGCACTGTCATGTGGTTAATCCACACTCAGCAACCCCTGCAACCATATTAGTGGCAGAGTTTGTCTTCAGGTCCAGAATCATTCCACCAGTGATGGAGCAGGCAAGGTTTCAGCAAGACCCACACTCTGTGGTACCACCATCACCTAGCTCTGCTATTTTATTTCTACTGTCATCCATCTGCTGTTGCCAGCAAAGGGAACAGGGCAAGTGGGAAAGGCAATTATTCTCAAACATGTCTCTGCTTTCTTCAACAGTAACACATTTCTCCCCACCTTGGGCCCGCTCCTTTCTGCTCTGAGTGTGAATTTTTTCCCTGAGTCTTTCAAGCCTTTTCTTTCTACAGTTTGGGAGCATTTTAAGTTTCTCTTCTCGCATCTGATTATAACTTTCCTGTAAGGAAGGATCATTGATATTGCTCTATGTTTCCTCCTTACTTTATGGACTTTCAGGAGTCACCACCACATGATCTGTCCACATAGGTCTTACCTAATTTTCTCAAGCATTTTGAACAAAGCTTCACCAGTATCTATATCTTTCTGAAATCTAGATATCTCAATACTTACTTGAGTTATTGTTCTTTCATATGACACTAGGCAGTTGTCTAGCCTGTACCAGTCCCAGTATAATGTCCAACACATCAATGTGGGAAACCCAAACCCCGTTTATTTTCCAAAACACCCGCCACTTACATAACTGAAGTACACTTCAAATAGGTATGTGATTGAGGAATATGTAAAATTATAAAGAACTGAATTAAAATGTGCTTGGCACTTGTCACAAGTATTGCTTATAGATTTTATGCTTCTTCAGAGCAGATGTCATCAGGGGTATGATTATCCTCCTTCTAAGGAATAAATTGTTTCTATGCCAATCTAAGAAGAGCTTTATATGTGACTGTGGAAGAAGACTGCATTGTTAAAATGCTGTCCTTCCATCTCCCCTTGGGCACATCTTTGAGGTATGATGCCAGTTCCTAAACATATTTCTCACAAATCTCCATCTTGGAAACATTTATCAATAGTAAAAAAATATTTCAGGTGATATTAAATGTACCCTTCAAAAATAATATTTTAAACACAATGCAATATTCCAATGCTATTTTTTTGCCTTCGCAATACAAATCTTGGTTCTACACACTTGAGCCATGTTTGGTGAGACCAACATACATATGACCTTCAGTGACTGATGTGTCATTTTAACAGTGGTGGATATTTTTTGTTTCAGAGAAGCTGACAGTTTAGAAGTAGCCTATGTTAATGTGGATCACTGGGACATCAGTGCGGATCAGACTATTCAACCCAGTTTGGCCTAGAAGTACGGGTGTAATGTAACTGTAAAGGTTGGATGTAAGCAGGCAAGCATTCAGGCGAGACTCTTCTTTTTTGCTCCATATGTTGTTCTTATATTGTCATCGTTCTGAATTGGTAATATGGGAAGTTGTCACGGTTTAACCCGGCAGGCAGCCAAACACCACGCAGCTGCTCACTCACTCCTCCCCGCAGTGGGATGGGGGAGAGAATCTGAAGAATAAAAATGAAAACACTTATGGGTTGAGATAAGAACAGTTTAATAATGGAAATAAAATATAATAATAATAATATGAAGAAGAATAAGAAGAAGAAGTAATGAAAAGGAAGATAACAAAAAGAGAGAGAAATAAAACTGAGAAAGACAAGTGATGTAAATTAAAAAAAAAAAACCAAAAAAACAAACAATTGCTTACCACCAACTGACTGATGCCCAGTCAGTCCCTGAGCAGCAGGCCCCCGGCCAGCTTTCCCATAGTTTATGTACTGAGGATGACATCACATGGTATGGAATGTCCCGTTGGCCAGTTTGGGTCAGCTGTCCTGGCTGTGCCCCCTCCCAGCTTCTTGTATATCTCCAGCCTTCTCAGTCGGTAGAGCATGAGAAGCTGAGAAGGCCTTGACTCTGTGTAAGCACTTCTCAGCCATAATGAAAACATCTCTATATTATCAATACTGTGTTCAGTACAAATCCAAAACATAGCCCCATACTAGCTGCTATAAACAAAATTAACTCTATCCCAGCCAAAACCAGCACAGAAGTGTAATGGCAGACTTGACAGAGCCAATGATGTCATGTAAATTGTTTTTCTTGATTCCGTTAATGCAGTGCCATATTCCTCATCTGATTTTGTCTCCTCAGCTGGTACCTGCCTTTGACCAAATTCAGATGACTAAGGAAAGCACTTACATATGAACTAGCTGTATATATTCCTCTTTTAGAGTTTCCTTTTGTATGGAACCTAAACACTTCCAAGACATAACTCTTCTCACACATAAAACTAAGGTCTAAAATAGGTCAGATATATGGTACCCTAAAAGTGCCTATTTCTGTCCACTGGCCATAAAGACAGTTTAAGGTGAAAGCCTAGGTGTGGATGTATATGCCTACCGAATGCATTCCTGGGGCCTGGCTATGCTGACCCAGGCTAGGGCACTGTAGGTGTGGTGAGACATGTTCACTGGCAGCATAACATCTTGGGTTTTGGTCACAGTTTATGGACGCAAAGTATAATCAGTCCCTTCTGTTATTCAATAGGACAGAAAATATCTTAATCTATTTAGCATTTAAATAAGCTCCACAATAACCGTTCATGATTTCACAACAAATTCTGGGAAATTGTGCCTTGAGAAACTTTTTTTTCTATATGTGACCACCCAAACAGAGTCTTAGCAAAAAAGAAGACTTAATCTCATCAGCCAGGGTAGAGCAATTCATTAATTTCTTTAGCCAAGACATTGGAAAAGTCTTCTTTTTCATCTACTAACATTGTGAGAAAATCTTCATACAACAGAAGCTGGTACATTGACCTTTGATACAGGTTGGGGAAAGAGGAAGCCATGACTCATCCACATATACTACTTTGATGTCATCTCTCATCGGTAGAGCTGCTCAACTCAAAATCTCTTGCACCATCTGTTGCTTTTGATCTGGCTGCTTTCAGTGCTGTCATTAGCACTTTATTACATATGGAAAGCTTATCCATTAACAAGCTGTCTTGTTGTTAGATACACATTACATTTCCCTTTGTCATCATGGATGATATGTAACACTTGTCCAAATTCAACCCCTGGTGCATGCACTTCTTGGCTGAACCTTTTCTTTTACTGGCTCCCATGTGGCTTCAGAGATACAGCTAGACCTAACTGCAAAGTCAGTCATCATTACCACTCTTTGCAAAGAGATTATTTCTGAAGAATTCAAACAGGCCTTGATATATAGAAGTTTTTTTGTTTTAAAGTATCCAGTATCATCTGACTCATCCACCTTGTATATTTTTACACTGTTATTGTTGTCCTTTTCATTTCTGAAAGGATAACAGTAACATAACTTCTTCATTCATCATCTTTCACCTGACAATGGCAAGGTTCTTGATGCCCATCTTCTTTGCTGAAGCATTTTACATATATATGTCTGTATATCCAGCACTTCACTGCTTCTCTGTCTTTATAAATACTTGTTTTATTTCTGTCTGAAAATATATTCTGCTGTACATGACTTAGATTTCTCAGGCATTTCCTAGAAGTTTCTCCTCTGCCAGAGTCATTGCTGTCTTACCTTCTTGACAAAGTAGTGATCAGAAGTTATTTCTCTCTAAAGCTGTTGTGACATTTTTGTGATCAGTAAGTGTTATATCAGCTTCTTTCAAATTTCTGGAAACATGTCATGGTTTAACCCCAGCCAGCAACCAAACCCCAAACAGCCGCTTGCTCACTCCCCCACGGTGGGAAGGGGGAGAGAATCAGAAGGGTAAAAGTGAGAAAATTCTTGGGTTGAGATAAAGACAGTTTAATAGGTAAAGCAAAAGCTGCACATGCAAGCAAAGTAAAACAAGGCATTCATTCACTATTTCCCATGGGCAGGCAGGTGTTCAGCCATCTCCAGGAAAGCAGGGCTCCACCACGCGTAACGGTTACTTGGGAAGACAAATGCCATCACTCCGAATGTCCCCCCCTTCCTCCTTCTTCCCCCAGCTTTATATTACTGAGGTCATATGGTGTGGGATATCCCTTTGGTCAGTTGGGGTCAGCTGTCCCAGCTGTGTCCCTTCCCAACTTCTTGTGCACCCCCAGCCTACTCACTGGTGGGGTGGTGTGAGGAGCAGAAAAGTCCTTGACCCTGTGTAAGCACTGCTCAGCAGTAACAAACACATCCCTGTGTTATCAACACTGTTTCCAGCAGAAATCCAAAACTGCCCCATACTAGCTACTATGAAGAAAATTAACTCTATACCAGCCAAAATCAGCACAAAACATCAGGAACTGGAAATGCTGGTAAATTGAGGCAGCTCTTGGAAGAAGACCTGCCTGGAGGGACAGCTGTGTGGCACTGGATCTCCTGAAGCTGGTGAAGTACGTACGTTTTCTTTTCTTCTTTGGCAGTTTCCACTGGCTCAGTCTTCTTTAGGGCTTTATATTTATGACAGTTGCCTGTTTATAGTGAACTGCTCATCATTCCTCCCCGAGATTGTCATCAGCATCTAAATAAACAAAATAAACAATAAACAGTAGAAACAAATGTACAAGCAGAACAAAAAATTGTCACAAAATTGTCACATTCCTATTACCATAGAAACGCTAGCACTAGAAAAAGGGCTCTATCAGACCACACAGATAGATATTCAACTAATATTTTACCTATTCTCCTCTGATCCAGGAACGCTGTATAGAGGCATCCGACTTGCAATGAGCAGAGCACTGAGGCTGCCTTTCATGGGCCACACAGAGCTGCAGTGTTGGAAGAGTGACTTGAAGATGCAGGAGGTGCTGCTGGGCTTTGAGCCGTAGCAGAGATCTCTCTGAAGGAATCTGGTGAGGACTATGGTGTGGACTTTAACACATGAGTGGGTCTGGGACAGCACAGCCCTTCAGAGCCAGGTCAGACCTGCTCAGGTTTTGAAAGGGGAAATATCTCCTATTAGCACACATTATCTCATTAACTAAGTTGTGAGAACAAGATCAGAATTAGGACAAACTTTACACAGGCCATGTCTGTAAACTAAACTGTAGCACTTCAGCCACATATTATATTTGTTTTAGGAAAAAAGGTTATTCCCAGTGAAGATTTTTTCATTGCTGGTGCCACAATGAAAATATATTTAGCGAAAATCTTCTGCATAGTAATGAAGCAACCACTCATTTTAGCACCTTTAAACTTAATGGTGGTCATAAATCTTCTGACTAGCCTTCCAAAGTATCACAGAATGAGTGTTTTATTTGGTCTTTTCTCTGGGGAATAGCAATATTTGTGATTTTCTAGTGGTGTGTAAGTCAATCTATCATTTCTTAATGAGGGAAGAATGAGAGGGTCACACTGTGATCAAATCATTTATGTCTTCTCGGAGGACTTTCCACTTCAGTCATTGCATCACAACAGAGCCTTAGTTTGTGTCTGACTGAAGCCTCTCAGGGAATCCTTCCATGGCCATTTTCTTCTCCTGAGGAATGGCTGATCTTTTCTGACATGCCCCCACAAGCACAAAGCAGAATGAACTCTCTGAGCGTCTGCTTTACCCGAGCGACTCTCATCCTGCCAAACCTGTGTGCTTGCAACTGCCTGGCACCAGGTCTTCCCACCCTCCCACTTCTCCTGGCTTCACTGTCCGCCAATTTTTTCTCTAACTTGAATTTGTAAAATTAATCTATTTAAAGTTATTTTATTCTTGTTAATTAAACTCCAAAAAAGAGGTTTTATTTTTAGCCTAGATCATTGGCCCCATGAATTTACATTGACACATCTGTGGGAGGGTTGATTTGGATTAGGTTGGAAGCGATAGGGCTGGAGACATGGTAAAAAGGTATTGCTTAGGTCCACCCCTGCCAAGCCTACTATTTCATGAAAACACATGCTCTGTAATGACCCAGCCATTTCCATTTACTCTTTCTGGTTTTGTCTCCTTGTACATTTCTTGCAAAGTTTTTTGCCCCACATGTTGTAGGATGACCAGAGCTAGTCCGAGTTGCACTGCTCCAAACAATAAATTAAGCTTTATTGCTCTGAAGAAATGTTTTAATTTCAAAACAGCTTCTATTGGCCTCGGTTCAGTGAAAAAAATCCAATAAAATAACTTCTGCAGCTGATAACTTTTTGCTTTGCAAAAATCTCTGCAATCCTTACAAAGACAATTGTGAAAAGTAATAAACAAATCTTTAGGATAAATGCAGAAAATTCTCTGATGATTAAAGACAAATTCCCCAAAGATTAAGCAAATTAAGAAAGTGTAGTCTGTTCAAGATCTGTCTTTAAAAGATTATTATTTTGATCAGATATGGAACTGAATCTCACAAACAAAATGATTGTGTTTATTCTTTCAGCTTTCTAGAAAGAGAACCTTTCAAATTATATCTATTCACTAAGGCAAAACAAAATAGATAGATACCTATGTCCTGTCATCCTGTCTGGTTTATATGTACATGATATATATATGTGTGTACAATATGTTTCTGTTTTTACTAATTACATTTAAGACTAATAAAATTCAGATTATGTTTTTCAAATAATTTAATTTCACTGTTTATATTGGGGTAGGGTAAATAATTTGTAACAAGGAACTTATCTGATGAATATTCTTTCTATTCAGGAGTTCTCTGTGAACAAAGCCTTTTTCTTCCTGGCGTAATTGCCATTCATAATTATTTGCTCAATAATTCATGCAAATAATTTGCAGCCATAATTCATTCTTAAGCAGGTTCATTGAGCCCATTTGAATTCTGAGCTACAATGGTTGGGAACATGATCATTCTGTATGTTTCTATCCTTGACGGCAGAGGCAATTGAATCAAACTTTTCATTCAGCATAAGTGCTCTTCTAAATTGGGATGGATTTGCGTGTGTGATTTAGTACCTTTCAGTGATGGAAGCAAATTGACTGCAACTCTTTTAATCAGATGTCTGGTGCAACCCAAAACTTCTGATGACTAAATTCTTGAATCCTATAATTGGTCTGAAACAAGTTGTGGCATTAATCATCTTGAATGTAAACTTTTTGCTGAAAGATTGCTAAAAGGCAAACCAATGTTTTAAAAATCAAAGAAATATTTGGAGGGGTTGTTTTAGTCTGCTGTTGATAATAGCTATGTAAAAATGTTCTAATTAGCTCAAGAATATGTACCAGTGTACTGTGCAGAAAAATCACCAGGAAAAAAAAACAAACTATGCTGATATATTATAAATTGGATAGTGTCTGAAAGGCATCCTCCTCTGTGTGTGAGAGAGAGAGAGAGAGTGACCCTTCCTCTGTTATTTTCAATCTCAAGGATTTCAGTGACCAAAACTGCTTGAATCGGACAGAGGAAAAGGGAAATTTTAATTAATTTCTACTTGAGACAAGCAGAAGCTTGGCTTTCTATTTGCCAAGCTTCAAGTTCTTACTAATACCATTACTGGAAAGCTTTCCCAGTTTATTGACAGGTAAGAGAATAAATAAGCTGCTTTAACT
Source organism: Oceanodroma leucorhoa (assembly GCA_030449065.1). NCBI lineage: Eukaryota > Metazoa > Chordata > Aves > Procellariiformes > Oceanodroma > Oceanodroma leucorhoa. Next base: position 3,794,321 of record JASVER010000031.1, on the reverse strand, counting down.
ATGATATTGTTCAGCTGAGATTTGGCCAAGTTAAAAATGGTGTAATGTGAAAAATGAGTCCCAGCAGAGAGGTGCAACTGCTGTTGCAGTGCTGGTATAAACATCTGAATGTATAAACACCTTGGGATGACCGAGTACCTACAGCTGTAGAAGCAGAGCATTAAATGGTGGATGCTAAAATGCCTGTCTTGTCACAAGAACCTGCTCACTTTCAAAAGGCAAAGTAACTCTTTAGTTTTTGCAATCTAACATATGAGGCAAAACTCTGGCAAGTGGTTGCTCGCTCTTGTTATGCTGTTTTGAGCAATTTGGGAGCCAAATTGGCTCTTCAGAGACTGAGACCTCTTTGAAATTGCAGGAGCCCCCTTCTTGGAGAACCTGCACTGAAACACAGGGAGAAGACCAGTATCTGCACTGCTGCCAAAGTGCAGAGGCACCAAAGCCCTTGCCTGCCAGGTTACTGTAGTCCTGCCTGGCAGACCAAGGAGAGACAGTGTTTGTCACAGCCATGATCCTTCTTCTAGTGCCCAAAAAAGACTAGATCAAGAAATCCTGCATGCTGATGATAAGATCTGCTAGACTTTGTCAAATATGTGAGTCTGCTGCCGCAGTACATCCCCAGGTCCAGCTGGCAGCAAGGTTGAGCATGTGTTCCTGGTTAGCACACACACAAAATGCAGACAAACACGTATATATAGCTGGCTACACAGATCAGCACAGACAGAAAACACCCATCACTCACACAAACATGAATGACACAGATGTCCCAGTCCTGTTCCTCCTCTTCTGCTGATCGGGACTGAAGTCCACTAGTGAAGTATGTGCACATGTATATGCACACACAGCATGGATCCCTCCAGCAGCCAGTGCTGGATGCCCAGTCCAGTCTTTAACCCTTCTGGCACATGGACCTATGAGCTTCTCCCAATGAGCCCCACACCCCTGTGGGCAGGGACCCCCCCTTAGGCAGGGTGATGGGGCAGAACCTCTCCTGGGGCCATGCCGTGGGGTTTTGCCAGGTCCAGGGGCCGCTCAGCCTCCTTGGACACCCAGCAGCGGCCGGGGCTGGTGCTACCTTGACACCACTGGGTTAGGGGGTTCCCACTGCTGTTGCTCCTCTGCTCCTTTGCATTTGCAGCAGTCAGCCCTTAATCACAGCACCTAACATGATCCCACTGATCCATTACTGATATGCTAAAGGTGGTAATTGGCAGTAAAACTGACAGTCACATCCCTGTTTGTTACATTTCCATGTCCTAGTTTATATCATTTTTCCAATAAACCTTTTAAAACTGACTCACATTTACAGTAAATGAGCTAAATGTGACTGCTTAGCTCATCAATAGCCGCCTGAGTGCTGCTGTGGGCAGAGTTTTCCCACACTGACAGGGCAGAGCTGATGGAATTTAGGTTTACAATTAGCAATTATTTTCTTGTTCTGGTTCTTTGATTATTATTTTTTATCTTGTCAATAATATAAAGCCTTGCTCAGTGGATACTTGCTATAGGAATAAACATAGAGAAAAGGTTTACATAATCATCTTTAAAAACCAAAGAGACAACTATGGCAAGGACCACAAGCAGAGAAGAGCACGTGTAGCAGATATCTACAGCAGATAATTCTCGTTCTACTAAAAGCTTATGTCTGGAAGTTTCAGAGGAAGTTGAAGGATTCCAGCTGGGGTCTTTATGCTACCGAGCGGAGGTGGACCTTGAACACCTATATTTCACCTAACATTGAAAACATGTTCTCCAGATTTGGATTCCCAGGCATTGAGGGAACCTGCTCACAGCTGCCTGGTGGCAACTATACGTGGCTCTGGGATCAAACTGGGCACCTAGAATTTCTATTAATTTCCTTAGCCTTTTTCCTGCAAGATGTATGCTCCTGATCAATGCTGTATTGTCACACACTGGTCTTCCTGACCAGCCCACTATTAGGACTTCTGTTTCTGGCTGAGCCAATTCGACAAAGTCCTGCTCCAAAGAATTTATCAACCCATATAAGAAGGAGTCTGCCCGACAGCATCAGATACCCTGAGCAAGCCTTTTCTGTAGATTTCTGTTTGCACTTCTGACAGCAGCATCTTTAATTGAGGGCTGGATACAGGCTTTCATATTGTCATTCAAAGAACATTTCCAGGAACAGCAGAAATGAGCCAACCAAATACGATGTCAGGGAAAAAGCCAACACTTTTTGTTTAAGGACTTGCTGCTTAGTAAACTAGAATCCTGTGTTTTAAAATGAACTGATCTTCAGTGTCCTCTGACTGTTGCAATGCAAATTTACAGAGTTCAGTGTGTTGGAGAAAACCAAGTGTAAGCGTGAGGTCTCAGTACTCATTACTCTGGTGGATAGCTCTGGTGGAGGCACGTCCCCACTTGGGATTTGCCTGAGCTCAACGAACGTTTCAGTAAATCTTTAATTTGCTGTTATGTATGTGTGGCAGGTGACCAGCCTTAAAGAATGCCAGAGGGGAAAGTCCTGAAATCCTCTCTGATGTCTTGCAAAGGAGCTGAGAAAGGACTTCATGGCTTGCCCGTTGATAGGGCCCCAAGGTGCTTGGTGACCAACACTTGCCTGATTTGCTCCGATTTTGGAAGCACAGACACAGCCTTCTGAACTGGCTCTGGCTACACAACCCCCAGCTCTGGTGGTCGCTTCTCCTGTGGATCCACGGGGTCATCACAAGGGATGGTCACATGCTTAATGTGGTAAATGACACACAGGTATTTTTAAAGGTATTTAAGTACCTAATTCTGCTGAAAGACTGAAAAACATGTTTAGAGGTTCACAGGGCTCTGGCTTGGGCATTGCATTATTTGCACCTGTGCAGCTGTGCGATGGTGTTTTCTAATCACAAAGTATGAAGAGATCCTTAAGCCAAGGCAAATGTCTGCCATCAGGCTCTAGGCACCCTGAGAATCCCACCAGTGCCCACTTGAAGCGTATCAGCATTTTGTACAGACTATCAAATGGGCAATGTCTGGTAGAAGAACCTTGAACCATTTCTATTGGGGATGAATTTCAACTTGCCATCTCCAGCCTGTCTCACAGATTTCACTATCTGTTCTGGTCATTTGCTTCCTCTTCTCCTCTCTGTTGTTAAGATACAGATTGAAATTCATATTTTCTGGCAGTGTAATGAAACAGAGGGAACTTTTTCATTAAACCCAGAATTGGAAATTGTATTATAATAACTGAGAAGTTAAAAAGTCAGGTTTTCAAGTCCAGGAGATGTATAATATTTTAAGTCTTTCACTGAGTCTTCATGCTCCTGGAGAAAAGCTTAAAATCAGCCAGAGATGTAAAATTTCCATGTATATTTAGGCACATATATATGCGTGGGTTTGATTTCTGCCCACATCTTCAGTTATTCTGTGGAACGGTGGGTATAACCCAGCTCGGTCTTCTCTTGCAGCGGTTCCAATCAAACAGAATACAGAATAGCTGTGGCCTTAAGCTACTGCCTATAAGAACATTTGCCAACCTAGTACAGGACTTGAAGCAAAATCTGTGTCTGATGGATTTCTCACTGTGCTCTGAAGTGTTTCTTTATCTCTTGTTCCCCGCTTCTTAGGAGTTTTACAAACTCACAATCCTTGGTCTCTAATTGCTGATACTGCACATTCCCCCTCCCCACTTCTCTTTGTTATTTGAAACCAGCCAAGCTGTCAATCAGCAAAGAGGGAATAAAGCTATAAACATTAGAGTTGACAAAAGCCAGGTGATTCTTGTTGCTCAGAAATCAAGAGGTGTTTTTTCTTATTGAGAGACATTTTAGATACTGCTTAATTGCTTCTGAAAAATATATTGCTGCTGATACTGAATCCTTTGATAAAGAGAGGGTTACTCTGCTGAGTGCACTGCTGGTCTGGTTCACTTGTTCACTGGCCCTATTGAAACATTATTCTTCACTTCTCCTGAAATGCTGCTTTCTAATTTTCTGTATTAATAATCCTCTGAGAACCCTGATACACATCCCTAAGCACTTCACAGAGAAACAGGCACTCACTGGGAACTGTTTTTCCTTTTTCTTTGGCTTCTGGGGGACACTAAACCTGAAACAAATGAATACTCACTACCAAAAAGCAAAAGATTTCATTCTTGCAAAAGAAAATATGCTACTCAATATCTTAATTTTATCCTTCACTTTGTCCCCAAAGTGAACATCTGGGCATCCTTCTGAGTCGCATGCAGCTGTCTGTGGGAGGCCTAAAAATACAACATAAAATACCTCACTCAACAGATTCTTTAGATATACTTTCCTGGTTTCTCATTCACTTTCATTTCAGAAAAAAAAAGTATAACGTCTTTGAACTGAAATCTTTGTTTCTCATATCTTTATTCCATAAAACCTGAATATATTATGTGAAATGATGGCAAGAACCAGGGCACTAAATTATTCAGAGGCTTGCTGAGAAGATATGGGACTTACCATGATGAAGGTTAAATCGCTGTCCAGGTTGCTACTTGCTGAAAATTGCTTCTGTCTGCTTCAGTAGCTGAGGTGAGGTGTGTTGATATTCTCATTGTAGAGCCTTTGTCATCAGTCCTCTATCATATGATATGTCTGTGTTGTGCAACGTATATAGAGTCTTATGATACCTGCTGCAGTCTGAAATGAAATAGTTTGATGAGCATCAGCAAGCTGTTGGGCACAGGAATGGGGTCTTCCCAGAGAGACTGGAAGTCTGGATTCACAAAGCTCCTTGGTTTGCCATGAGAGGAAAATGGTTGGTGCCATTTACTAGTAACTCTTCCAGCTTGTGGGTTTATCTGGGGAAAGCTCTTATTTGTTCCATGCAGCCCCACTGAAAGTAGAAAAATTCCTGCTTTTTTAAGAGCAGAGTCTTGTGGAAATCATGGCCAGTGGGTGGACCTGGCACGGTAGCTCCTTTGGCGGGGTTCCAGGACTCACGATCTATGTCTATCCTACTGAGTGGAAGAGAGCCAGGGAGGAAACTTGTGGTCTTGAGGCCAAGGGGCATGAACTGGCTCTTGCCCACATGGCTGGGAGTTCACCACAGAGCAGAGCAGAGCAGGGCAGAGCAGAGCTGGCTTTATCTACACTACATTGCATTTGGCTTTGAGGGTTTTCTAGGTCCCGTGTAATGTCCTGTGGTTTTAATACATACTATACTATTTTGTACATTTTTACCGGTTTTGACTACCTTATATCGGCGTTGCAGATCACCAAAATACTGTTTTTATAGCCTGAAACTGAGGACGGGTGTTGCTTACCTTGGCATGGGGCAGAAGGACATATGGGAGTGCTTGAGTGTGTACAGGTACTTGGGATAGCATTAGAGGACTGTGTGGGGCATATGGAGCCAATCCTGGTGCAGCCTCATCCATAATGTCTTTGGAGAGCTGTTCCTAGAGTGAAGTATACCCCTAATTTTGCCCAGGAGAGAACTGGGTGAAATGGCCCAAAGCCCAGCAGGAAATGAATTATTAATTAAGCAGCGTGGCTGATTGAGGTGTACTGTTCAAGCTTTGTTCTTGGTTTGTTCTCATTAGGAGTGTTAATGTAATTACTGTCTCTAGATTCTCAGGTCTCCTACGAGCTCCTGGTGATCTGCAGAGTTTATGGAGGTATCTGTCGCTCATTTTGCAGGGAGGCAACTGCGGGAGATTTCCTTTTGCCCTCTTCTTCCTGTGAGATTTATGACAGGAGATGCAAGACTCAGTGACCATGCAGAAGCCTTTTGTCTCTCAGGTGTCTTTTCCTCTTGGTATCTAAGAGTTTTAGTTGTCCAATGACATGGTACGTGCTGTCTCACAACACAACAGCTTCTTCCAGTTCCAGTAACAACCCTTTAGTGGTCCAGCTCATCATGGGAAGGATCAGCCTGCCTCCATGTGTTTGATGAGAAAAGAAAGTCAGGATTTGTTTTAGCTCTGCCCTACTTTGCCATTATGAGAGCCGAAGCCTTCAGACATAGCTGCCTAAAGCAGGTTGCTAAACCCATTCTGAGAAACCAAAATAAAAGTGCTTTGCAGATGTTCTGGGCATGGGAATCAGAATAAACTGTACTTCAGCAGCAGTCCTGAAAATAAGGCCATTCTTAATGCAGTAACTAAATCCTGCTCTAGGCTTGTAATGTTCGGAAAATCAAGCTGTAAATGTCAAGCTTCTTTCTGCCTTTCGTTTTGCAGTAATACTTAGTAATACTGATGCGTGTTTGTGCTGATTCAGAATCCCAATGAAAAGAATGGGGTGCCTGAGAGATGCTGTGATCATTAATGTCTGCTTACCCTTAACATGGAAAGGCCTTTAAGGCTTCCCTAGGACAACTTTTCAGGTGCTTGCATCTTACAATCCACAACAAGTTTCCAGAAATGCAACTTTCTGAATTTATAGGTGCCCTAAGATGTCAGATGTTTCTCTCTTGTGCGAGGAGATATATGAATCTTTCTCCATCATGCTAGCCTCCAGCTTCCAGGGAGCACTGCAAAGCCAAAAACATTTAAATTCATCTCAGATATAGTTACATTTCTTTTAGCACTTTAGCCCGATTAATGAACTTTTAAACTTATTTTCTCATTTAACTGTCACAGTCTATTTTAAAATGAAATACAGTAAAGGCAAGATAAGCAGGATATGTGGACAGAATTTCACCTCTGCTTGTGCTGTGAGTTTGTCAGCCTTACAATAAGTGCTGCCATTATGAGTAAAGATAGCAGAACTGGGATGAAATTCGGAGGTGTTTTAATCAAATGACCCGCTTCAGGCACAAGCTATGAAGAGCAAATCTAGTTTATTTAGCACAGCTCTCACCACAGTTTTCCAACAAAGCTTTTGTTCTTAGTGCTCTATTACTATACCAGCATTCACCATCTGATTCCCAGAGTAAGTTTCAAGTAGTTGCTATGGCACATACTTTTAAAATGGCTTCTTTCTTAGCTTCTCTCAAGGGAGAGAAAGATCATTTTAAGGGCAAAAATTTTGAGATAAGAATGTCAGTTTTAACCCACAGAAATATTTGGGTATTTTGCATTCAGTCCATTGCAGTTACTGCAGCCCGGTAGTAAAACTGGAAATTGGGAAACTGGAGACCTCAGTTCTTCAGGGCTACTGCAATTGCAGTACAAATATCAATTCTGGGCTACTTCCTCTCAGTAGGAACTTAAAAGAAAATGCAAACAACATTTCCAAACAACACAGATTTAAGGTAGAACAGAATTCTGAAGAAAATATATCTTCTTTAATTGTTGTTGATGAGTATGCAAAGAGAACCTGTAACAGAATTTAATAGAGGGAAGGGGAAAAAGTTGTGAGTAAATATCTTGAAGAGCTTTTTTTAAGTCATATTTGTTGGGGTGAATAGTTTTCCTTAAATTTACTTTAAATTCGAACTTCAGAAGTTTTATCATTAATCAATTTACTACAGTGTTTTTTGCAGAAGGATTATTTCTATAACAATCTTGTCTCAAACTGTAACAGACAATAGATAGCCTCATGACAAGTCTACATCTTGCAGGTAAAATTCCACTAGCAAAAGGTCAGGTCTAGTAAACTCCTCCAGAATAGGTTAGGAAAACAAAGACTCAGTCTGTTATTCCATCATTTCTCAGCTGGGATACAAGCCAGAATTACTAGAGGCGCTACTGGAGTAAGGAAGAACTGTGTGTGCCCTACATGCAATCTTAACATACTGGGCAATTCTACTTTGGTTAATGTAATGCCTTCTGCTATCTTATTGCTGACAATGTAAATCAGTGCTATCTCACAATCTCTGTTTTTAAACGTAGTTTTATTAGCAGTCATTTGCTGAGTATCAGTTGAAAGACAACCAAGGTTTCTAAACTCAAACATCTGTTGTTACCTTACTAGGTCAATATTAAACAACGCACTGAATAATTCAAGTTTGAAAGGTTCTGAGTGCTCCTGAAGGCAAGAGAAACCGTAGATACTCAGATACTTGCAATGCAGACTGCCTGTTCAGGGATCTAACTTCTGGTATGCATTTTTTAAGATCACTGGCTTATACAATCAATGCTTTGCAAAGCCACAAGAGAGGTCTGCCTCTCTTACAGGGAAGTCAGAGAGGGCTGATGTGAAAATATTACAGTATTTGAATAACAACTTCTTCAGTAATCTCTGTTTTTGTCTGCAGGGGAAGGGAGAGGGAGTGGAATAGTCTCCTTTCACATCACTACAGTGTAAATCTGCCTAATCCTGATCTTTGGTTACAGCAGCAGTGGTAAGGAAAACCTGCAGGTATCTCACTTGCACTCACAAGGTGATTTCACCTGGATGTAGTCTTATGAACTTAACATTTGCCCAAGTGGTCCATTTAATCCAGTAGCTGCTGCCTCACAGAGCTGTGTACCAGGTGCTTCAGAGACCGGTGCCACAGCTGGGATTTCTACCCCACGGGAAGCTTCTCCACGATTCCTGTCAGCTAGTAACTGGATTATAGGAAACATCATTGAGGATCATTTTGGGGAGGACTGTCTGCTTGTAACTACAAGTGTTCTTACAGTCCACATAGATGAGACCTTGGCCTTTCTCATCTCCTGTTTCAATGAATTCCATATGTTAATTACACAGTGTGCTAAAGAGAAAATACCAAAAATCCTGTTGCATTTTCTTAGAAATACCTTCAAAGGCCTTCAGGCATCCTCTGAGAAATGCATACCAACGTCAAAGGTCATGTCTTTTGGACTATCTATTGGAAGTGAAACCTGATATGAACAGGAGTTTATCTAAAAAAAAAAAAAAAAAAAAAAAAAAAACCAACCAAAAAACCCCAAAAAACGCAACAAAAATATAGGTCCCATTGTATATGGGTTTGAATCCAAACTGCAAAGCTGAATGCTGCAAACTCTGTGAGACAGATCTGAATCCAAACACTAATCCTAGTTTGCCATCTGCATTGGATGGACCAAGTCAGAAATACAGATCCATGCTCGTCAAGGAAAGAGGTGGCTGGTGAAAGCAGATGGGAGTGATGGACCTTGGAAGGGGAAGGTTTTCAAGCTGAAGAGAGGAGACTGGCAGACAGGAGGTCTCAGCCCAGAACCTAGCTCTGCTCCAGAATTTCTGGGTACTTTAAACTAAATTTCCAAGTGTTCTGTCATTTTGAAACCAAAACTTTGAAGCATTCAATATGGGGCTTCATTTTTCAAAGGTTTGCCCCTGAAGCAAATAAGGACAGTGAAACCAGGGATTTGGCCACTAAAATTTCTTGCTATATTCATCAGCTAATTTTAGCAAAAAGTGTTTTTGATACACTTGTACAGAGAAATACTAAGAAACAGTTTTTCCCCCCTCTTATGCTTTTTTTTCCCCACCCATTTTTATACTGCTGAACAAACATAGCTGAATCTTTTGTTTCCCTTTCTTTCTCTACACAGGCACTGTGATCATTAACTGTGTCTTTATGATGCACGCAAATTCTGGAAACCCTCACCAGCAGGCCACACGCATTTCACAATTCTCTTCTGTACTGTACAAAAAGAGAGAGGGTCAAATTATTACACTGGAGGGCTTTATTGCACTGGTGTGAAAGAGTGTTACTGTGTTTTCTGTGAGCTGGTCTGGATTTGCATGGCTGGGACAAGGACAAGAACAGTTCTTTATCCACAGTATGCGTATGTTACACAATCTTCAGAGCAGAAGGGAAAGTACAAACAAGTGTGGTTTTTACGGTCACTGCAGAGGATGGGAGTTGGCCACCAGTTCTGGGCTCCAGCAAATGTGGGGCGCTCCGTTGCGGTGTTGAGAGTTGGAAGGATAATTGATAACAGTTTGGGGAAAAAAAAGTAGTTCTTGAAAATCAAGGGTATGAAGCTCTTAGTAAAAAGGACAGGTGAATTTTGTAATTAAAAAAAACACTCATGAGTTGGGAAGCATTTATGGCAAAAATAATGAGAAATTATTCTAATTGTTGAACAGATCCTTATGATATAGCTGCTGCCTCATAAAATAAACAGCAGCAACATGGTCCCAGAGCATTTACTGTCTAGAAGATCGATGGGTAAAAAAGTCATCACTCCAGAAGCTTTCTTTTTCTCTTTCAGTTTAGTAGTTGCTTCATTCATTACCTTTCTTGGCATTATGAAAGAAGCAGTTCTTTTGGAAGGCTATGAATGATTAAAGGTCATCAGATGAAGACAAAGATATCTTTTATCCCTGTGTGTATACTACAGACCGCTACCAGAAAGAACTGTCAGGGAGATACACACCTTTTTGCTGAGCCAGTGCTTTGGGGTTTTTTCTGTTCTCATGTGCATGAGCAGCTGCCATGAAGAAGGCATGTAAATGGGAGGAGGGACAGGGACAGGACTTAAAGTTTCATTGTCAGTTAAGAAGAAAGAGATATTCAGAAAAGTACTCACTTCTGGAGGAATGGGATATTGGGAGGCTGATCAGTATCTAGAGAGGCATTAGAGACATTTTATTTAGCTATAGAAGAGTAAATAGAAATGTAAAAGAAAAACAAAACAGTGTCAGCTAATCTATAGGTAATGTTGTGACTAGTATACCCATTCCCAAGAGGACTAAATTCACTCCAATTTCATCTAGTCACATTTAAAATGCCCCAGAGAGTGTAGGAATTCATCAAATCCCAGCTGAATGGGGCAGTAACAGAACTGCTTCATATATTTGTTAGAAGTGTAGGAAAGTAAAAAAAAGTACAGTGAAGGAGCAGAAATCAAGGGGAATTGAAATGCTTTGAGTATTATTAATTGCTTAATGAATCCTTTCCAAATTCTGTAACTACATTATAATATAGACCAGATAAGTGGTTCTCTGTGAATTTACGAATTTAGGGCTTTCATATTGTTGGTTCACTCTGAGCTTAAAGGGAGGATTGAAGTGGTGAATAAGACTTGGAAGGAAACACTCCCAGTGGATTTTTTCTTTTCAAATGCATAAAATTTCTTCCACTTGTGAATAATGTTATCTGCTCACGTACTATATGGGGAAAAGACTCGGGCCAGGAAGCTCCACAGCACAGAGAGAACAACTGGTGGGCAGCATCCTAATTGCAGACTCAGTATTTTATTGTTTGCAGGCATTATTGTTCACCTTATTTGCTACATCAGTCATTCTCTGAAAGGTACTAATAGTGACCTTGGTATTGCAATATCTCTCACACACTTCCATTTAATTAGCCACAAAACTCCCTCCTGCAATTCAGAGAAATCACATTAACTGTATTTCCAGCAGAGAACTGAAGCACAAAGAGCTTAAGTAACCTGTCAGAGATGACACAGGGAGTCTGCGGTGGAGTGGGAAGCGAGCAGCACGCAGGGCTTCAGCCACAGCTCCCGTCTTCCTCCCCAGCTCCCTAATCTCACCACCCGCCCCTAAAGCCACCCTGTGCAGCCAGAGCTAATGCACCGGTAGGGGTGGTGCATTATTTTACAGTGGTGTGTAGAATTACTGGAAGTGAGTTTATTGCTTTCTAATGGCTCAGGTCATTCATTCTTCAGTATTCATGTGGGAGTAGGCATCCAGTGAGCTGAAACACTACTGCTGCAGCTAATGCTAAAGCTGAAACACGGCTTTGGCAGTGCACTCGGCTTACATCAACGGAGAAGCAAAAACTGAGCTCATCCCCACATCCCCACAATGTTTCTCTGAATGTAAATGTGAAAAAAACAGTCTGAACAGCTCTCAGTGATTCTCTTTTCCAGTCCATATTTATAAAATATAGCTTTTGATGTTCTTGCTGCTGGGCTACTTAATAAAAAAAGTTAAACGTTATGATAGAAATCAGAGTTGCTATAAACTTTGAGTAGGCTCTTCTAGGGTATTTTGGTGAGATTTAATGGTTAAGGCCATGCATATTTTATGAATTGAAATCACCTTGTTGTTTTTTATCTCTCCCCCCCCCTCCTTATCCTCAAATGACAAGAAGAGGGCCAGGGAGAATCTCCCTCCCTTATTGGATGCTGGGGGGAACATTGCCACCAAGGATGAGGAAAAAGCTGAGGTGCTTAATGCCTTCTTTGCCTCAGTCTTTAGTAGTCAGACCGGTGATCCTCAGAGTATTCACCCACCTGAGCTGGAAGATGGGGATGGGGAGCAGAGTAAACCCCCCATAATCGAAGAGGAAGAGGTTAATGACCTGCTACGCGAGCTGGACACTCACAAGTCTATGGGGCCGGATGGGATCCACCCGAGAGTGCTGAGGGAGCTGGCGGAGGAGCATGCCAAGCCGCTCTCCATCATTTATCACTGGTCCTGGTTAAGGGGGAGGTCCCGGATGACTGGAGGCTTGCCAACGTGACGCCCATCTACAAGAAGGGCCGGAAGGAGGATCCAGTGAACTACAGGCCTGTCAGCCTGACCTCGGTGCAGGGGAAGATCATGGAGCGGTTCATCTTGAGGGCGCTCATGAGGCAGATGCGGGACAACCAGGGGATTGGACCCAGCCAGCATGGGTTCATGAAGGGCAGGTCCTGCTTGACCAACCTGATCTCCTTCTACGACCGGGTGACCCGCCTAGTGGATGAGGGGAGGGCTGTGGATGTGGTCTACCTGGACTTCAGCAAAGCCTTTGACACTGTCTCCCACAGCATTCTCCTGGAGAAGCTGGCGGCTCATGGTTTGGACGGGTATACTCTTCGCTGGGTAAAAAACTGGCTGGACGGCCGAGCCCAGAGAGTTGTGGTGAATGGAGTCAAATCCGGTTGGTGGCCGGTCACGAGCGGTGTTCCCCAGGGCTCAGTTTTGGGGCCAGTCTTGTTCAACATCTTTATCAATGATCTGGACGAGGGGATCGAGTGCACCCTCAGTAAGTTCGCAGATGACACCAAGCTGGGCGGGAGTGTTGAGCTGCCTGAGGGTAGGAAGGCTCTGCAGAGGGATCTGGACAGGCTGGATCGATGGGCCGAGGCCAATTGCATGAGGTTCAACAAGGCCAAGTGCCGGGTCCTGCACTTGGGTCACAACAACCCCAGGCAACGCTACAGGCTTGGGGAAGAGTGGCTGGAAAGCTGCCCGGCAGAAAAGGACCTGGGGGTGCTGGTCGACAGCCGGCTGAACATGAGCCGGCAGTGTGCCCAGGTGGCCAAGAAGGCCAATGGCATCCTGGCCTGTATCAGGAATAGTGTGACCAGCAGGAGTAGGGAGGTGATCGTGCCCCTGTACTCAGCACTGGTGAGGCCGCACCTCGAATACTGTGTTCAGTTTTGGGCCCCTCACTACAAGAAGGACATTGAGGTGCTGGAGCGTGTCCAGAGAAGGGCGACGAGGCTGGTGAAGGGTCTAGAGAACAGGTCTTACGAGGAGCGGCTGAGGGAGCTGCGGTTGTTTAGCCTGGAGAACAGGAGGCTGAGGGGAGACCTTATCGCTCTTTACAACTATCTGAAAGGAGGCTGTAGAGAGACGGGTGCTGGTCTCTTCTCCCAAGTAACAAGTGATAGGACGAGAGGAAATGGCCTCAAGTTGCGCCAGGGGAGGTTTAGATTGGATATTAGGAAAAATTTTTCACTGAAAGGGTAGTCAGGCATTGGAACAGGCTGCCCAGGGAAGTGGTGGAGTCACCATCCCTGGAGGTGTTCAAAAAACGTGTGGATGAGGTGCTTCGGGACATGGTTTAGTGGGCATGGGTACTGGGTTGATGGTTGGACTCGATGATCTTAGAGGTCTTTTCCAACCTTAATGATTCTATGATTCTATGATTCTAAAAAAGAAAAAAAAAAAAAAGCATAAAGACAAGTAATTCTCTAAATAAACTAAGAACCTGAGGGCAGAATGAGCAAGCCAAGATGTTATAGTCAGTCATTTACTTTTCTAATATTGTTCTGTGCTTTTGCTTCTATTGCTGCTTGTGTTTACTGCTGACTAACTGTGTCCTGCTGGCCCTGCATAAAATTTGTTGTCATCACAAAAAAAAATCATAGCCCAGATGACTGTTGTACTTGCTACACATCTGGCAAAAACATAGATGTTCCAGAGAAGGCCTTCCTCATCTGTTGACTGAGGACACTTGTGAATTGGGACAGCTCTCCTGTAAGCCACTGAACAGATAGTTGATAACATCTGGCCAACGAACACCTACTGAGACTCTGTGGAGGAAGCCTGAATCCTGGCTTTGGTATCTGGGATCGATAAAGCTGAGCCTTTCTGCTGCAAGAGGGACAGTCTAGTTGCTGCCATGCCAAAGGCAGGACCTAAGATCCATGTTTTTCTTCTGTGTCTCTGAAATGGCTTATCCCTCAGGTCTGCTAGGAGGAATTGCAGAGACTACAGTTGTACCTGGACACTTTCAGCAGACATGAACACAGGACTTTGTTTCCCTCTTCTTCATTGACAGCTGTATCTTACACCGAAGGGTCAATAGCTACACCAGCACACTCCTCTGAGAGGTCGTGAAGATACTGAAAGGTGCAGAAAGACTTGAGCATGCCCTTCCCACACACTTTTCCAAGCTGTGAGCCAGTTCTGGGGATTGAATAACCCTGTCACATAAAATGCAAAGAAGAGGTCCTGTCTATATCTATCTATGGAGACAAGTCATGACTGTCTGTGACCTTGCTCATGATACTTTAAAGCAGCACTTCAATCACAGTCACTCCACTGCTTCCAATTAGATTAATTGCTTGAGCATGATTTTTTCAGGACTAATTACATCTAATCATGTGTGGCTTGAACACGTGAGCAAACTAAAGGTTCAGCAGCAAGGCATGAAATGAATGAGAAATTGGTTGGCAAGGTGTCATGCTTTAACCCCAGTAGGCAGCAAAGCACCACGCAGCCACTTGCTCACTCCCTCCCAGTGGGATGGGGGAGCGAATTAGAAGGGTAAGAGTGCAAAAACTCATAGGTTGAGATAAAGACTGTTTAATAATTTAAAAAAAAAAAAAATGAAARAAARAAAMAAARAAAAAACAAAGAGAGAAAAAAAACAAAACCAAGAAAAACAAGTGACGTAAAAAAAACCAGTTGCTCACCACCAACCAACCAATGCCCAGCTAGTTCCTGAGCTATGGCAGCCCTGGCCAACCTCCTCCTCCCCCCAACCCTGCCCAGTTTTTTTGCTGAGCATGATGCCATATGGTGTGGAATATCCCTTTGGTCAGTTGGGATCAGCTGTCCCAGCTGTGTCCTCTCCCAGATTCTTGTGCACCCCCAGCCTACTCGCTGGCGGGGTGGTGTGAGAAGCAGAAAAGGCCTTGACTCTGTGTAAGCACTGCTCAGCAGTGACTAAAACATCCCTGTTTTCATCACAACTCCAAAACATAGTATCTATGAAGAAAATTACCTCTATCCCAATTATACACAAGGATAAAAAGCCAGACTTCAGGCTATAAAGAAGTAGAATGTAGCCGATCCCAAAGAGATACAGTAAAGCACAGACTGTCCAGGAAAGAGGTAGAATATGCAGGATCTATTTTTAATACAAAAGGTAGTTATGAAAGGGGAGGCTCTGCTCATCTTTGTTTTAAGCCAAGGAGAGGACATGATGCAAGAGACCGTGCTGTGATGGAATTGCCCCACTTCATGAGGAAGGGCAGCAAAGTAAGATAGGCTTTGAGGAAGCAAATTTTTATAGACTCAGGCAACTGGTGAGTAAGGTCCCATGGAAGGCAATCAAATTGGAAATGGAGTAAATGGCTGTTTCTTTAAAGAAACGCTCTTAAGAGCGTGACTGCCACCTGTCCCAGAGAGGAAGAGGAATAAGAAGTTTAGTAAGAGGTTAGTGTGGCTAATTACTGAGCTCTTCATTGACCCAACCTCAAGGGGGCACACAGAAAGAGAAGTGAGAAAAGGTTGCTGAATGCAATCCTAAAACATAGGGAAATCAGGAAAAGAAAGGCACAAAGTGAGATACCTTCTATCTCTGGTCATAGCATGATTTCTTGTTAGCTTCTGTAGGAACACCAGTAATAAGGACACAGACAGGAAATGTGTAATCCATTATCAGTAGCGGGGGAAAGCTATTACCTGATTATGCTTAATACCTTTTGCTTGCATCCGTGTTAAATGGGTTTTTTGCTTCCCTTAGTAAAAAGGTTAACTGCAATCACTTGACTAATCATTTCATACCTGTGACAAAGAGGCAAGACGCACCTCAGGGTGTACCGCAGCCACAGCAAGCACAGAGCTGTTGGAAGCTGCGGAAGATGTGAGCTCCTGGGAGGCTGGGAAAGGCACAGATGCTGCTGGGCTTGTGCCAGAGGGCAGGGAAGAGCCAGGTAATTCTCAGTCTTCAGGTCCCAGAAAGATCCTGCAACAAATAAGCTTGTTGGGAGCACTTAGAAGAAAGCCAGGTATATCAACTCTCATGGATTTACTGAGATTACTTAGGAATAAAAGTCCCACTTCCCACTCCAAAAAGACAGTTTGGTAGAAGATGGGTTGGGTTACAGTCACCAGCTGAATATGGGGCAGGAATTGCATGGTTTTGAAAAGGAAAGCAGGCAAACACCATCCCTCAGCAGGAAGATAGCCTGCAAACAAGACAAGGAGTTGTCTGCTTCTCTTGGCTGTGGGAAGGTTGGCTCTGGATTTCTGTGACAAATTTTTGGTGCTGAAAAGAGCAAATAAAATGTTTGGAGGAAGGGGGAAGATATGGCTTATGAGGAAAGATCAAATGAATTGGGGTTGTTTAGCCTGCAGAGGGGAGGCTGGTGTGTAGGTATGAGACGAAGGAGAGATGATTGCAAAAAGGAAGAGAAGAAGATTTTCTCTGCCTGGTGTGGACTGGGTGGGAAGTCATGGGCTCGCGCTGCTGCTGGGAAGCTGAGAGCTGTCAGGAGCCGTGCAGGCTGGGAGGATCCTGCCCCCTGAGACGCCTTTCAGCTCTGCATCCTCCGAGTCTCTGTGAGAACCACAGTCCGAAGGACCTGGCAGCCAAACAGCTCCATGGAAACAGTGTGGGTGGGCCTGGGTTGGCTGGACAAGAAAAGATAGCGTTTCACAAGCAGGGCTCCCTGATGGCCTTGCAACCACTTGAGGATGGGCTGTGTTTAATGACTGCTGTGACAAGCTGACGAGTCTTGCAGGCTTTTCTGGTACAGCTCCTTAGAAACTTTGGTGGGCACCAATGTCGTTGAGGCAATGCGACGTCAGCAACCAGCCCTCCAGGGCAAGCCAAGGACCCCGCTCCCTGCAGCTCCTCCGCATGGCAGGGGGTTGGAGCTGAGACCTTACTGCACTCCCCAGAGCTTTGCAGCTTTTGCCCCATCACAGCAGTGACTCTGAGCAGCTCCCAAATGAAAAGCCCACTTACATAAATGTCTGTAAAGACCTTCCGATGGCTTTTCTCATTTGTCATGAATACAGTGCTGATGCAGGGACAGAAGGAGATGAGAAAAGCAAGGGACACTTGCAATCTGTGGGAAATACCTATGCAGTCAAATCAACTGCTACACGTGAGTCCCCATGGAAATAGGCCCTTGTCATGACATGTTAATGCCAAATTTTAGCTCTGATTATTGTAGTTCAACCTTGCCAAATCAGCTCAGCCAGTGGAGCTACATATTTAGCAGACAGCGAGATCGGTTCCACGCACGAAAGGCTGGATCTCCCTGCTGCGGGTGGACAGAGCAGCGACAGAATGAGGCCCCTTCTGCAGCAGACACGTCAGCGCAGAGAAACCATCCAGCTGCCATTCAAATGGCTGGAGTCTCTGAAACGTTAAATTAGATAAAATGAGAAAGGTTTATTGGGCAAGCGAAAGGTAGCTCTGAGGAGCTGTGGCTCAGTGAAAGTCTTCAGTAGCAGCTTACAGGAGGAGTCCAGCTCAGAACATATGCATGAAGCAGCTCTAAACTAGCTCAGGTCCTGGTAAAAGGCCAGATGTAACATCCTAGGTCCAGTGTGGCTGGTTTCCAAAAATCCCGTGTGTATTTTAGAGGATTCATTGGTTTCTGTACTTCACTACCTTAGCAAGCTCAGAAAGGATTTTATTTACATAAAATGCAGTTTCAGCATAGGTATGCTGTGAAGATAAGACCAGAATGCAGAGCAGAATATTTGCAAATCAGGCATAATCCTTCCATGTAGCCTTTGATACACGGAGGCAACTTTTCATTTTAATATGCAAATCTCATTGCAATGTTAAACCAATGGTCTGGTCCAAAGGGACCAGGGGTGGAGATTGTAATGGAAATAATACCTCTAAATTGTTGTAACCTGGGATTTGAGTTGCATGTTATGGGAATTACTAGAGCAGGAACCCCTTGTTGTTAGCCAGGGTAGGAGCAAGGGGAGGAGTTCGTTGCAATGTTAAACCCCTATAAACTGGCCCAAAGGGAACAGGGGTGGAGACTGAAATGGAAATACCTTTAAATTGTTGTAACCCAGGATTTGAGTTGCGTGTTATAGGAACCACCTGAACCAATGGAGGAGAAGCCTTACACAAAGCAGTGCAAGTGCAGCACTGACCCGACCTGAGCTGGCTTTGGTGCCCAGTAACTGCACACAACACACCACCTCTCCTGTCCTGAGTGACCACCATAACAGATGGAGCCCAAAGTCATGGACTAAATGAACTCAGTGGACATTTTGTGGACATTTGTGGACATTTATGGACATTTTACAGACATTTCACAGGAGAGGTCCATAGACTAAGGGAATTACACCTGTGTATTATATCAAAGGATGGGAAGGGGGATGGTGGTTAATGAGAACGTATTGGATAATGTGGTACCTGAGCATGACGTAAATGGTGTGGAATAAGGGGTGGATACTGTCCTGGTTTCGGCTGGGATAGAGTTAATTTTCTTCCTAGTAGTTGGCATAGTGCTGTGTTTTGGATTTAGTATGAGAATAATGTTGATAACACACTGATGTTTTAGTTGTTACTAAGTAGTGCTTACACTAGTCAAGGACTTTTCAGCTTCCCATGCTCTGCCAGGTAGAGGCAGAAGCCGGAAGGGAGCATAGCCAGGACAGCTGACCCAAACTGGCCAAAGAGGTATTCTATACCCCTTTGGAAATACCGAAGGGGTATACCATATGATGTCATGCTCCTCATATAAAGCTGGGGGAATAAGAAGGAAGGGAGGGACTTTTGGAGTGATGGCATTTGTCTTCCCAAGTCACTGTTACGTGTGATGGAGCCCTGCTTTCCTGGAGATGGCTGAACACCTGCCTGCCCATGGGAAGTAGTGAATGAATGCCTTGTTTTACTTTGCTTGCTTACGTGGCTTTTGCTTTACCTATTAAACTGTCTTTATCTCAACCCACGAGTTTTCTCACTTTTACCCTTCCGATTCTCTCCCCCATCCCACCGTGGGGGAGTGAGCAAGCAGCTGTGTGGGGCTTAGTTACCAGCTGGGGTTAAACCACAACACTTGGTCAAACTGCTGAGCCAAAAAAATCACATATGCCACCCTCAAAGCCAAAAGAAAAATTGCCAGTTGTGGTTAAACTAAGCCTGGAGGACTCTTGCTTTCTGAGACAGGAACTAACCATCTCTAATAGGTCCTTTCCATCTCCGGCTTCTCTGAAGCTATGAGTCTTTGAAGACTGTGACTGACAGGCTCATTAACATTGAACAGCCTCAAACGCACACAGAATAACTCGGCGAGCTAATTAGAGGAACGCTGGGATAAAGAGAGCATGACAATAAAATATTTCTGACCTTAATTAAAGGAAGAAAAAAAGCAAGGCTGAGCTTCCCGAAAGAAATGTGAGTTGAGAGTGAGTAATCCTGCAGGATGCCGAGCACTCGGGGCGGCTTCGAGGCGCGCTCCTGGGGGGCCATTGCAGCAGGGCGCGGGGCCGGGACATGGGGCTCACTGCACGGCGGAGGAATGCAACCCAAGCAGACACCTGGTGAAAGAAAGGTGGTGGGAAATAGCTTGCAGAAAAGACCTGTCTGAAAGAAAGGGTGATTCCTTTCTGCCTGTCTCCAACCTGATATGCAGGTTTTAATTCAAGCAGGATAAGGTAAAATGCAAAGCAAGGGGGAGGAAAGCAAATCTAGCCCCAAAATAAGTAAAATTCAGGCTAAGAGTAAGGAAGTATGAGAAATAGCAGATGCAGGGCTTGAGTGGTATTAACATGTGTTGCTGTGCATATTAACTGTTTCCCACAATGTTTAAAAAATGTACTAATTTTTTTTCCTGTTCCTGTCCTCTGGCTCTCTCTAATTGCTTCCAGTTAGATGTCTCCAGGACACATTTTTCCCAGGTGTGCTCCTACAGCGTCACATGCTCATTTTTCCTTTCCATGGGGCTTGGCGGTAGTGGCTCTGCCCCCTGCGATGTTAGGGGTTGAGCGGAGCCCTGCAGAGGGACAGCCCCAGTTGCCACCTCCACTCCAGCCCTCGCCCAGCCCATGTTGGCTGTGCTGATCCCACCGCTCTGTCCACACATGTATACAGACATTCAAGCAGGAAAAGTGTTACCCAGAAATGCTGGCATCATCTTGGGAGAAAGCAACAGGGGGTGATTGCTACTGCAAGGGTCTCTGAGGGTCTCGATGCGGCAGGAGAACAGCAGCTGCCCTGCCCCGACACCTCTGAGCATGGAGATTCTCACTAATGAGAAATGGAAATGTAGCTGCATATGTCTTTTCCTTTTGAAATAAAAGAGAAAGAAAAGTGCCAGTAGCTTTCAGGGACTAACCCTGTGGATGTAAAGAGTTCAGCAGCAGAGGCAATTGCCATATGCATCTAGAAAGGTGGTATAATTTCACCTCCTACACATAACACAAGAAGGAAGTGATGTATTCTCACAACTGATTCTTTCTTCCTCATATCCATTATATCATTTGACCTCAACATGACACATGGATTTTCTTATTTTGGGCTTATGCTTAAGAATTTTCTTTTCTCATGTAAAACCAATGGATGCATCTTTACTTACAGTGGTATTAAAATATTCTTTGTGGTGTCTTTATATTGTGATGTCTATGTTTGCTCAAAGGACAGAGAGTTGCATGTCATGCTTCTTTAGTGTGTAAAGCATTCAACTTTTCTTAAAATTCTCTGTTTTTCACATAACAACTGATTGCAGCATTTGTCATAAATTTTTTATGCTTATTTCTGATTAAATACCTTGGAAGATGCCGACAGCATCATTTGGATAGGGATTAGAACAGTATAAATAACAGAAAAATCACCCCAAAAAAATCACCAGGGAGAAAGGCTCTTATCGCCATCACATCTGAGTACTGTTTTTATATTTAATGACCAAAGAAAAAAGAGTTGTTATCCTGCAAGGCACAGCATATGTGTTGCATAAGACTTTCTGAAAGCACAGGAGATGGTCAGCTAGCTGCCAATGTTATGTTAAGAAACCCTGTCTAAAGAAATACGTTCAGCATAAAGCTTAAAAGCTGGTATCATGACAGCCTTCTGGTGAGGGTGAATTTCAGCAGGAAAAATCTGTCACCTCCCGGCAGCTGCGACATGGTCCTTCCCAGCCGGGGCAGCCAGAGTCTCCTTGTCAGATCCAGTCACCACCGTGGAATTGAGGGCTGTTCCTTTGGGGGATATAAGAAGCAACTAAAACTTTGCATTTTTGCATCTGCAAACCAGAAAAAATACAGAGTTCAGACAAAATGGTAAGCAAACTTGACTTGGGGAACCAGAAGAAGAAATGATAATATTTTCATTCCTTTTTCTGTGATCCTCAGCTGTTTTGCTTGCAAAGCTCTAAGAAATGGACTCTTGCTTTTAATCGAATTGGGAGCGTGAAAGGTCTAGCACACTCCCTTCTGGGGTAGCCACTGTTTTGAAATAATAATAAAGAGATTGTTGCTTTTAACAGTGGGCAGGGGATAAAACTCAGGAGAGCATCCTCTGCCAGTGTAATTTGTGCCTATGAACCATCCCGTTGCTTCCCTGTGCTTGTCCGCACGCGCACGCGGCCGACGAGCTGCGCGGCGGGGGGGAGGGCAGGAGCATGCTTGTACCAGCAAGGAGGACGCCGAGCCCCAGCCACCAGAAAAAGGCTCCTAAGGCAGATCGTGCCAGGAGATAAAAACAAAAATCGCATAGCCTCCAATGGCGTGCGCCACAGAAACCAAGCAGTTTTGTTTCTCTCAGAGCTGGAAGACAGCACCTGCAGGTCAACACAGCTGGCAAACGGCAAACCACTTGGGTGTTTAACTGTGGAGGAACAAAGAGGAAAAAAATTATAGAAGTCAATTCTTAAGAGAAAACTTAGTCAAATAACACACTCCAGGATTTTCAAGCGCAAACATCTCCTGACTTCAGCCAGGCCCCAGGAGAAGGGCAACTTTAAAGAAGACAAAAATCCTCAGGGAAGGCAGGCACACCAATTATTCATTCCTCAGATACAAGGAGGGCAGTATCCCCACCACTGTGCAGTCAAAGCACTCCCGAGTCTGTTCATAAAGAAGCAGTACCTTCCCACAGCAAAACACTGGCAGTACTGAACACTGCAATTATTCATCTGTCTTGACTTCTTTATCTCAACTATTTTCCTATCTTGGCTTCTTTATTTCAAAATTATTCTTTTTCTCAGTGAGCAGTTCATTACTTCCCTTATTTTCCTTACTTTTGTGGGAAGTTTCCTATCTGTTTTTTTAAAATCCACTGCAATTTCAAAACATGTAAAGAGCTGTAAATACACGCTCTATTGCAAAATCATAGGAAAAACCTCACATCTTCAAATAATCCCAGAAGTAAATAATGAAATATGAAGCACAGAAACAAAAACACATATTCCCACCTCTCCCTCCAAATGTGAAAACCCAGTATAAGAAGGAAACCAAAACCTTTGACATGTTTCCGGTATTTTTATCACTTTACTTTTTGGAGCTAAAACCAACCTTTGAGATGAGAAGTTCCAAATCTGGGAACTTTGAAACCCTCACCTAGTAATTCTGGCAGATTCATTTATTTGGGGGAGGGAGGGAAGAAAAAGGCAACAGCCTGATTTAAGTGTTTAAACACATGAACTATTTGTCTTTAATAGCTATTTGTGTTTAACTGCAGTTATTTGGGGTCAGTAACATTTTTTCTGAAAGTGTCTACAAATCATGACTTTATTTATGCAATAGAGGACTACTCTTCTGTTTCTGGACACCAGGGGAGCAGGACGAGCAAACGAAGGAAGCTATTTCAAGGGATTTAACAACTGAACTGGACAAATTCGATTATCAATGTGTTTCCAGCCACTTTCTGCTAAAGAGAGACAAAATACTTTTGGGATAAAACACAGAAAAATGTCCTAGAAAATGTATTAGAAAATTATAGTCTTTCTACACCTTTTAAAAAGCTTATAAATACCCGTATAATGAGCCCTGTCCTGTCCAGAGCCTTGAAGTTCTGCTAGAGTATGAATTGAATACTCAAGAAAGAACAGAAATCCTCTATGCACATTATTTAAAAACAGCAATGCATGGTTATTAAATATCAATTTAACATTATAATAATCTAAGTCAATATCTATTGACTTCTCCAGGCTTTTGGGATGATTTTCATAGTCCCTCTAAAATGTGTCACAATTGCTTTCAACCTCATTTCTTTCACTGAGACCTTTCCGTGTAAGAAACAATCTAGATGATAGGTGTACATTTAAGGTTTTCAGTTTACCTCCATTTTTTTCTTGTTGTTGTTCTTCCCAATTATGGTAAGGATATTGATGTTCATCCACACTATGAAGGAAGCTCTTTTTGGCTGTGCTAATTCAGGTGCCTCAGAGGGGCTCCCTGTCAGCAGGCTCACTGTTGACTGAGCAATGCTTAATGGCTTTTTGTCTACTTATGTGTAGGTGCGAAATGCTAGTGTCGTGGTTTAAGCCCAGCCGGCAACTAAGCACCACACAGCCGCTCGCTCACTCTCCCCCGGGTGGGACGGGGGAGAGAATCGGAAGGGTAAAAGTGAGAAACTCGTGGGTTGAGATAAAGACAGTTTAATAGGGAAAGCAAAAGCCGCGCACGCAAGCAAAG